>SKCR01028307.1:0-119088 GCA_019454045.1 Zanthoxylum bungeanum
CGACATAAGTACACGGAGTGCATCCTAGTATAAAAATCATTTCTAAAACACATGCTCATATATCTCAAATCATGCAAATTTCTCATTTATCACAAACACATGATTTTAACATAATCAATATTCGATCCATACTTTTATAGCAAAATATAAACTTTCTAGAAATAAAATCATTTAATATATTATCTTGAAAATTCATTTAAGAAAACATACATACTATATACTTTGGAAAACATCAATGTTACAAGCTTATCCACGCACCTGGCGAGCTGACTGCAGAGAAAGGAACTATGCAGCCGGACCGTCCCCGCTTACAGTATCACGATCACCTAAATAGACAAAAGAATTTACGATAAGGAACCTAATCCTAACTATAATATATAAAAGAAAACGCAAGAAACATGACTTAGTCGCTCTCGAAATTCTAACAAAATTTTGGCAAAGTTTTGTCTATAATACGAGCTTCCATTATACAATCCATAATCATCAACTTACATTCAAATTCTATTCCCAACATACACATCCACAATTCAATTCAACATCACTAAGCCAAATCTCGGGCTAACAATAATTTCCAACACAATCTTACTCGACCATATTCTCTGATTAAATCTGTCATTCACTTCCAACCACAAGGTAATCAATTATATGATCTAATCATGTAAATAAATCATACTTTAAGGCTATTTACATTTTCAAACACATAACATGCATATACTGAATACAATGACAAATAATACGAAAATCAAGATTCAGAGGTCCGTTACTACTCGGAATGGTCGAGAAATCATGAAGGAAGGCTCAGGAAGTCAGCGACTAGATTCTGTCTGGCGCATCCAGACCACGCGTGGGCCTCACGCGCCAATGTGCAAGGAGAGCGTGAGCTCCACGCACCGGCCGGAATCTAAATTTTCTGACAGCCGAATCTTCCTATCCCCCTTCCGGTTCCAATATCGCTAACGATTTGTCAATCGGAGTTCCGGATCAACGGGAAATCAAGAAAAACCATTAAAAATTTCTTATCAAGATTTCTACGAAAATAAGAAATTTCCCGATATGAAACCACCACCAAAATAATCCTCTCGTCAAAATCTACATTTTCCCTCAAAGACCCGGTCGAAATAGGCTCTAAATCGGACGGATCGCGGCCTAATTCTCTCTTTTATTTCTTTTTCTTTCTTTTTCTTCCTCTCTCTCTCTCTCTCTCAGTTGCTGGAGTTTGTGAAAAGAGTTAAAAGTGATTAGGTTTTTCTCTTTTTTTTATATATAAAAAGACAATGATCAATTGCCTCCATAAACTTGTCCCTTTTATCATTTTCAAATATAACTTTTGTAAACTAAACAATCCAGTCTTAAAGTTCCAACAAACCAAAATTAATAATTTAAAGTATGGGTAAAAATAATTTCGGGGTGTTACAATATTGCTAAAGAGGAACTGAAAAAAAGAAGCAAATATGTCAGAAGACGTTACTCAAGATCGCCAATGTTTTTCAGGGGAGTCCATCATGAAATCAAAGGAATTGTTATTTTTGAGAAATCAATGTCTGATTATATGGATTGTAGGGAACAAAACAAGAGAACAATAGCCTGACAAATGGCTAGGCCCGATTCTCTCACATAATTCTCTCTGTTGTGATTTCAGAAGTGAATTTAGCCAAGTCCAACCTGAGAGACTGGTGACTTGATACTGGAGTCACTCGGCATATCTTCTCAGTCGAAGAGCTATTTACTTCATTCGAACCAAATGAGAATGAGAAGTAGTTGTTCATGGGAAACTCCGCAAATGTTTGAGATTGAAGGCCAAGGAAATATGGTTTTAAAGATGACATCTGGGAAATAACCGACTCTGAACAATATCTTGTATGTGCTAGATATATGGATGGCAAATGGGAGAGGAGGGGAAGAGATCAACATCCTCGTATTCATACTCGACAATCTTCATATGTTCCCCCTCATTGTAATTATTTTAAAGGAGGGGATAGTGATCTCTGAATAATAAAAGGGGAACCCCGAGGGTCCTAAATCCTGAATAACATATAATTTTTATATCAAAATAAATTTAAATCATTTTAAAACTTATAGTTAAACTATTACATTATTCGAAAATAAAGTATACATATCCAAAACAAATATGATAAAATCTATTATACAAATCACAATTTATATAAGAGATTGAAATTCTTTTTTTTTCTTTATCTTTTTACTTGATCCGTAATTTAATAAGATGAAAGATCCCTAATAAAAAATTCTTATGGGTATGATACATACCATGTCCCCGTCCCTTCCCCGAATTATAATTGGGTATGAAACATACCTCATCTCAATCTCCAATGTTAATTTTTATAATTTTTCATCCCCGATCGTTGCCTCAATCAGGAAGGGTCTTTGATGGGGCTATTTCCTTATAGATTTGTACCATTCGTGGTTGAAATCCATAAGAACTTGAAGTCCGGTTCACTGCTGATCAAGCATGGTTTTTGAGTCGAATAAAATAGTTTTGTCAAAAAATGATATATATGTTGGAAAAAGTTAAGTGACTGATAGGTTATTTAAGCATAATGTGTGTAATGTAAAGCCTAAGATTATTAATATGAATAATTCTGCTTGGGTCTTTAAATGTGTGACATAGTAGACTATGACATGTTAATTATGATACATTACGTAGATTAATTAACTTAAATCACTTACCTTATTTTCAAATCGATTCCAAACACAAGTGTGAAACCTTCACACTTGTGTTTAGGTAAAGTTAACAGTGTCATCATTTTATTCAATTAAAAGGACCACAAATACTCTTGAATGGTTCAGATTCAGTTATTCTATAATTGGTTGAATGGTTCGAACAATACTATGGTTGATGCAGTTGCTGGAGGAACCCTATTCAAGAAAACTACTGAAGATGCTAATGCTCTATTGGAGGAAATTGCCATTAATAATTTCCAATGGCCAAGTAAACGCTCTACAGTGACGAATGTGGCTGGTATACATGAGGTGGATCCTATTGTTGCACTTACATCTCAAGTTTCATCCCTCACGACTCATATAGCAGTATTGACCAACCAAAAGGCTCAACCATTTATTGAAGCTGCTGCTGCAGCTAGTCTGATATACCCAGACGGGTGAACAAGTTTTGAGCAAGCCTAATATATGAACAATATGAACTTCAACAAGTATAGAAGTGATCTTATGCCTAACTATAATCATCCGAACTTGTAATATGTGAACACAAAGAATGCCTTGTAACGTTTTTTTGGCTTCACCAATCAAAAGAGCTGAGCAAAAACCATATTTAGAAAACCTTATGAGCACTTTTGTTGCTAAAAATTCAGAAAGGTTTGAGAAGAATGAGTCGCAGATGAACAACATTGAAACCCATATAGGAAATATAGGGGCGGTGATGAAATCTGTAGAAGTATAGATTGGACGGCTCGCCTCTTCTATTGCAAATCAACGGAAAATGGGCATTTCCTAGCAATACTGAGGTTAACCCTAAGAAGTAGTGTCAAGCCATTACCTTCAAAAGTGAATTAGAGATTAGAGATGTCCACCAAGGACCAAGGTAGTTAAGACAAAAAAACGGCACTTCAAGAGGAAACAATAACGAAATAAGAGAATAATGTAGCAACTCCTCCGTATAAGCCACCCCCATTCTGAAGACACATTTTTCATATCCTCAACACTTTCAAAAGAAGAAATTGGATGCTCAATTTTCCAAATTTCTTGACATATTTAAGAAGATCCATATCAACATTCCCTTCATAGACATTTTGGAACAAATGCCTAACAAAATCAAGTTTATGAAGGAGATGATATCCAAGAAAATGAAGGTGGATGATTTTGAAATAGTAGCACTCACAGAGAAGTGTAATGCCATCATACATAAGAATCTCCCTCTAAAGATGAAGGATCATAGCGGCTTTACCATACCATGCACTGTTGAAAATTGAGACTTTGGTAAGGTGTTATACAATTTGGGTGCGAGTATCAATCTCATGCCCTTGTCCATCTACAAATAATTGGGCTAAGGTGAGACGAAGCCAAATACCGTCACATTATAGCTAGCAGATATATCTCTTACATACCCACGAGGAATAGTGGAGGAAGTGTCGGTCAAGGTGGATAAGTTCTATTTCCCTACTGACTTTATTTTTCTTGATATGGAGGAAGATCATGATATCCCATTAATCCTAGGGAGACCTTTCTTGGAAACAGGCAGAGCAATCATTGATGTGCAGAAAGGTGAATTGACAATGCGGGTTCAAAATGAAAAAGTCACCTTTATTGTTTTCAAAGCTATGTCAAGTCCTTAAGGTAATGAAAAATGTAGTAGGGTAGAGATCTTAGAACTTTCGTACAAAAAGTCATTGGCGAGAGTCCACAAAGTGAGGTAGATAAGAAAACTGCAATGGATAATGATCATGTGTTAGGTTCGTCTCCATATATTCATGCCAACACACAGGGTGAAACACCAGTCAAGAGGCTAAAGAAAATAGTGAAGCCATGCAAAGAAAACCCTCCACAGCCAAAACTGAAATCGAACTCAAGGCGCCATAAAATAAGGAATTTAGGTGTCAATGCTCGCCTGAAGATGATCCCTAGAAATCTAAAAAAGAGGTCGAGCTAATTTTGTCACATGTGCAGTCCAAATTTTTAAAATGGCGGAAAATTTACAGATCCTTACTCGAAGGTGGAGCCCATAGCTGAACCATCAGTGGACCCTAAGGGACCATCCATGGATAAGTTACCACAACCACCCAAATAATATTTTTCTTGTCATAATCACTATTGGATAACGAAGAAGAAAAAACATGAGACTACCTGGTCCGCTACATTGAAGCCACCATGACAACTTGGGTGGTTACGTCTGGCTGAAAATGTTAAACTTAGCGCTAGCTAGAAGGCAACCCAAGCATTTTATTTTTAATTTTTCAATTTTCTGTTTTTCATTTTTGTGTGTTAAATAGTTTGCATATTTATTTATACAGGTACTAACACAACCCATACAGTCCGCGCAGCCAGATTCTTACTAGCATGAGCCTGATCAACTCTATGCACTGTAGCGTTGTTCCTCATTCTTTGTTTCTTTACGCTTATCTCACATTGAGGACAATGCAAGTTTTAAGTTTGGGGGTGTTTGTATATTGGTGTTAGTTCCTACTATATAGAAAAAAATAAAAAAATAAATCAATTTTTTTTTTGAAAATTAGTTATTGGTAATAAAACATAAGTATAATAATAAGTTTGTTTACTCTTGGATGGAATCTTAGAAATGATAAGTTCCCAATTGACTCTTATCTGATGTCTTGAGTAGGTGATCTAAGTTAGACTTGTAAGCACTTAAGTGTGCAAATAAAGTACGCAAGAAAGGCAAAATATGCAAAACAAGACATTGTGGTAGAGAAGTTAGCATGGCGATACCACTTCTGGCGTCGCCATGAAGAACACACGCTTTCCAATCACGACGCCACGATAAATTCCTGCACTAAATAGGAATTCTGGTTTTCTAAATGCATAAGGACTTCAGGACTTCCTATAAATACCTAGTGCGTCCAAAACCCTAGAGAGGAGAATCAGACACAATAAGATAGCTCAAACCATATAATTTAGAGAGATCCAAATAGGGATTGTAGAGGAACAAGAGGAGCCGAATGTGGTGATATCCGAAGACGAAAAGATTCGATTCAGGTTTTATCTTCTAGTTTCTTTCTTCAAACTCTTATGATGTTCAATACGTTCTTGACTCCATCTTCGTTATTATTGTATCTAGTCATGAACTAATTTCTTATTCTAGAGGATGATATAGCCTATACTTGAACATATGTGTTTGATTTCTAATAAATTATTATGAAGTTTTAAATTAGTTTATTTATATTTTCTTATCTTTAATGTTTCTGATTTGCTGGCCATAAATTATATGATTTTATATTTAGAATCTATCACTCGGGAGAGAGATTTTTGAATAGGATCTAGAAAATATAACATAGGAATTTTATAAATTTCGAGAGAATTATAATTGAAGTCGTTAACAAAGAATCACATAGCGTAATGAATTGTTAATTACTAGATTTTTATAGGGATATCGAAATCGGTAATTAATAATATTTTCACTTGGCACTCGGAGAGCGAGTAGAATAATTTAGGATTCTTGACTTATAAACTAAGAAATTGAGTAATAATTGATTGACATAGTAAATACATAGGAGGTACTTAGGTGAAATTAGACTCTAGAATTTATCTCATCATGTCTTTCTTAATTAAATATTTTGACTTTTCGCTTCTTTAATTTTTAATTTTAATTTAGTTTATTTAAATTGATTTCTAAATAAAATTAAGTTTATTAATTATAGTACTTAGTGTGAATTTGATTTCAATCATTGTGGGTTTGACACTCTTTATTCATCCTTTATTAAAACTTGACATCGTATACTTGCAATACGATAATTTCACAACAAACATCTACCGAAGAACAAAGAAGAATGTATTTGTCAAGTAGAGTACTCAATAATTATTAGAAGTCTAATGTACCTGATGAGTTATACAAGACTAGATATAACTTGCACAGTTAGTAAACTGGGTAGATACATGAGTAATTTTGGAGTTGACTATTGAAAATAAATAATAAGAATACTTAGGTATTTACGGTATACTCGTTGCGATGGGTTTCACCATACTAGATATCTAGTTGTGTTAGAAGGATATAGCGATGCAAACTAGATATTTGATTTAAAAGATTTAAAGTCTTCTAGTGGATATGTGTTCATATTAAGAGGTGCAGTTGAATCATGGAAACTCTTTAAGCAGACCGTTATAGCCAGATCCACTATGGATTCTGAGTTTATTACTTTGGATGAGTAAGGTGAAGAAGCTGAATATCTACACCATTTTTGGAGGATATTCCAAAGTAGCCAAAGCCTATGCCAGAAATATGTATATATTGTGATAGTCAATCTGCAATTGGAAGGACACAAAGCAATATGTATAATGGTAAATCTAGACATATACATCATCGACACGATATCACTAAACAATTACTATCAACTGGAGTAATCTCTGTTCACTATGTAAAGTCTAAATATAATTTAACGGATCCACTAACCAAATGGTTAAATAGAGAGTTAGTTGAAAAATCATCGAGGGGAACATGACTAAAGTCCATGAAATAATAAGTCGATATAATGGAAAACTAATCTAGTTGACTAAAGATTGCAAGATCTAGGTTCAAAAGGCCAACCTAATTATAAGAACTTAGTTAGATCATTGTGGGGATTTTCCATTCGGTCCATTCCTATGATGAGGTGAAACAGTGATGCCCATATGGAAAAAGGTTAAGTAAAAGCTTTTAATGATTTTAATGCATCATGATTCCAGAGAACAAGTTACTTTTAATTAAGAGATCATCTACATGAGAAAGAAATGAGACCGCTTCTAAAGGGAAGTATAAAGCTAAATTCTTGCAAAACTAAAGAAATTTTCATGGCAAAAATGAACATAATAATGATTACTAAATAATGTCAGGAAGGATTCTTTTGTGAAATATGTCATCATTTACATGAACGACAAAACAGTTCAAGGATATCGTGTTTGTTGATCAGTGAGTAAAGTAAATATATTTTCCTAAAAGAAGGTTCAAAAGTTAATACCTACCTATGATATGCAGGTTTCTACTATTGAATTCCATCACTAGGTATCATACATATGTCTATCAAATTCATTCATGTAGGAGATTATTTAGAAAATATAAATGCAATTTATGGAAGCTGTCACTTATTGGAATGTTGCAAGTGTTAGTACACTCTTGAATGGTATATAAGGAGAGCTCCTTCATTTCTTTCTCACCAAAATTTAATACTTTCTTAATTTCTTTATTGTCTCCGAAATTCAAGTTTTCTTTCTAATTCTTAAGAGATTATAGGAATCAAAGTTTCTTTTTCTTAAAGTTGGAGTTTGAACTATATTTAATTCGTAAAAATAGTAGAATGGTGTTTCTCTTACTATTCTCAATTATAGTATCATGAGAAACAAACATTGTTCAAATCCTTTAACACCAGAGTGAAGTGTGCGAATATATTTTAAGGAAATTGTATGCTACAGAAGCCTTGATATTTCAATAGTTGCAGTCAGATTTTTTAATCCGTTATTTTGGAAGACATTCACCCTAGATCAATAATTTGGTAACATATATTTTAAATTATATTGTTGATTTAAATATTTATATATAATTATTGGTAATTAACATGGGTATTTTTCTACACTTAATTTTACAAGATTCTTCAAAATATCATATATATATATATATATATATTATATATATATATATTAATTTTACTGAATTTTACCGTGTATCGTTATTAAAATATGCATGTTAGAAAATTATAATACAATTTGACTCAACACTATATCCGAATTCGTTTACGGAAACATCTATCCATAGACCTTTTATCAACAATTAGAAGTTCTAATAAAAAAAGTGATTTAAATTTCACTATACCACAATGCCAATATGACCTGAAAACAGGAGCTTCAAACAAACAAATTGGAGGACCCACCAATGGTAACACTCCTCATACTAACTGTGCAAACTACAGTGAAAGTGAAACTAACCAAATCCATCGTTTTTATATAGGCTTACGATGGAAATGATTGATAAGACAAGAGCATGAAATATCAATAGACTAAATCTGGTACGACAACTGATGGTTACAAATACAAGTTATAAATTAATTAATGCACCATTATCATGCGATCACAGTTGATTTAGAGATGCTTTAAATTGGCTAAAAGAGATGATGCATCAGAATGTGATAAAACCATGAAGCATAAACCAAGTTAATGTTGCAACAACCACATCAATCCAACATAAACTACAACAAACCAAAACAATAGGGGAAAAAAAGCAGCAGCAGAAATTACAAAGCGCACATAGTTCCATGTGCATGAACACTTGAAAACCTGATTAACATAAGAAATTATTTAATAACAGACAATCCGGGAAAGCATTTCCAGCAAACTAGCTAGGTCAAACACTCAAAGCTCATCAAACAGCTATAGCATCTGCATTAACGAGGAGAGATAAATATTAGTATAAAAACAAGAACAATGTGAAAAATATGCCATGCATGATCATAGATACAAAATATTCGTTCTCATATATGCGGTTTTACACCTATTTTTTCACAAAGAGACTGCTTTCAAGATTCGAATTCATGATTAAATGGATAATAAATTAACACTTGATAAGTAGGCTAGACACTATCTTCAAACACATGATGATTTGATGATTATTAATACTATAGTGGGGAAAAAGATAGTGGTTGGTGTTAATTGGTCCCTACATATCACTTAGCAGACATGGCTAGCTAGGGATGTAGGAAGATTATTATGGGCCAGAGAAATTCTTTGATCATCACCATTTGGTATATATATATTTTTGATTAATTTGACAACCTTTTAGTTGTATTTATCTTTAGAGTTATTTTCCCCTAAGGGACCCATTACGACTAGATGATTACTATCATATCATGTGTAATGTAATGGAATGACAGTGAGGACAGCTTCAGTTTTCTCTCCTGTCCATACATATTATCTTGACCCGGCCATGCCTACTATTACAGTAGTACGTACCTGTAGAAAAGCGAAAGGCTCACATATATAATACAAGAAGATGATGAAGAAGAAGAAGAGCCAAGCTTCTGAGCGATGTTTGTATGTCTATTGTGAGTGATGTTTCCAAGAACAAGCTCATTGTCAGTACTGGGTCATTTATCCAAAATAATAATGGATGAAGGGTCATTTTGTGGTCAATAAATGTTAGGTCATTTGGTTGAGAAACACTTATTCTATTTAGTAAATATTGGGTTTCATTCAACGTAAAAGAATAAAAAATTTATATAATTATTAGTTTTTGAGTTTGTTTCTATTAGCATACGAGTCTTGTTATCACAGCCTTGAAATATGATTATACGAGTCTTGTTATCACAGCCTTGAAATATGATTTTATCTGTATACGGGCTTTATTCTCATCTCCTTCAAGGCATAATCAATAGTGATCCACGAAGTGAAAATTAATCTTTATAAAAGGGATAAGAATCCTCAGATTTTTTTCTTTATAATAAAATAATATAATATAATATATAAAAAAGGAGATTTAAAACTCTCTTTATATTTTTGAAAAAAAAAAAAGGTCATTTTCTGTTGTCACTAGTTTTTGTTTAAATGTGTTCATATTATTATTACATTGTTGCCTTCACGAGGGCCAGAGAAAATGGGAATTAGGCCCCATATTCAAAGGCATTAACGGAGCCAAAGGAAGCATTATAATTATATAAATCTGGTTATGCTGATGTATTTTGTTGCATATCCAATGATTAGATGTTCAAGATCGATAGACTTGGTCACTTGGGCATTATGTGCTGACTATATAAATGTCAGAATTAAAATATTAAGACCCGCCGGTTACTGTATAGGTCGTTAAAAACTAACCAAGCATGTATTATATGAAAATTGAAATGCAAAATATTTCATAATAAAATTTTAGAGGTACCAGGAATTTGAAGTAAAGAAACTGATTCACCAGTTTCATGTTTCTTTCCAAGAAGTTCCAGAATGCTGGCCTTGTCTTGATGACCATATGATCTATTAACCTTGCCTTCAATCTCTGGATGGATCTTCCTCTTTAGCATGCTCCTTACCATCTGTAGTCATCATCAAAAAAAGATCGATAGTGACTCAAATTATCCAAATACACAAAAAATATACATATATATAATTAATGTCCCACTTTATGACTGTAAGTGTGTTGTCTCTTTATGAGTAGGCCAAAGAGAAGAAAAAAATTTCAATGTGCCATCAACTTGTATGAACAAGATACATGAATGTATATGCGCAGAAAGAGTAGTGTTAATGTTACTCACTTGGTGTAATTTCTTAATGGGACGTGAATCCTCTTTAACATGAGGAATGAGTTTCTTGGCAAACGAGAGGCCATTCTTTGTACGAACAGTAGATTGCTTTTTAAATTCATCTGGATTCGGCTTCTTTTTGATATCAGAATCCTCATAGAACAAGTCTGCAAGTGTTGTTCTTCTTCTCTTCTCTCCTTGATCGCTACCTGTGGTGTCAATGTCAAATCTTGGGGAACCTACAAATGGAGTTATTTGGACACCATCAAGGGTTATGATCACATGATCAGCTTTCTCATCATTTCCTTTGTGTTCAAATGTTGTGAAAATCAATGGGTTCACTTCTTCATCCTCAGCACTAATGTTGTTCTCTTCACCATCATCATAATCACCATTGTTGACTACATCAAGCACTTCATCACCTTCCTCTGCTTCTTCTTCTTCATCTTCACTACTTTCGAAAATGAAAAATTCTTTTTGTTGGTCGACTGCTTTCAGAGGATCAAAACCAAACGTGCCAATTGTTAGAATCCCATCTCGCCAGCCATCAAGCACATCCACCAGCGCTACTTGTTCGAGTAAAGCTTTCGTGTTGGTGTCAATGGCAATGGATTCTGTTTTCTTTACATTTCGAGCAAACCCGTCTGAGCAATACAAAAATTTATCATACATAATGAAATATAAAATGCACTTTGGTCAAAATGGGTCCTATTTAAAATGCAGTCAAGCTAATATTTAAGCAATGGCATTAACAATTATTAAATATAGTTACAGAACTTGTGGGATAAAATAAATAAAAAATTCAAACCTTTGAGTACGTTATGATTAAACTTCCGGTGCACCCAGTTGAAGATCTAAGACACAAAAAAAGGCCAAGAAAATCATAAGAATTATTAGCAAGAGAGAATAGGTAAATGAAGTCTAGCCAAAACACTAAAGGGGAAAGTTGATGATGAACAATCACTCTAACCTTCATTTTTTTTTTTGGGGAGCAAGCAAAATTGGTAAATTGTGTTGTGTCAAAGCGAGAGTATGAGGAAAATGCTTATGGAGAGGAACTAATAAAAGCTAGCAGGGGCCAAATGGAAGGAAGATTTTGGCGGTGACACCTGTCTAGAGAAAAGTGGGACCTTAAATCTGACCATGTTTTGTGGGTACATGGCATGTTTGAGGAGCCAGCATGTTGGGTCTGTCTGGCAATATCGATGTTCCAAAATTCTCGAAATGATGTGCATTACCCTCTCTGTATACTGGTTTTTTGCACATCAATATAGTAAAGGTCTAGTTCTTTACCTAAATTCCATTAGTTAGCTATTCATCTAATCACTCAACTCACCAGCTTTAATTATTATATAATTACTATTATTATTGTTTTTTTTTTTTAAGGTATCTGTTAGCCTAGGTGATTTTCACTACAAGACAATAAAATTTGAGAGTTGTAAGTAGTGTAGGGAACTTTTGGTCGCATAATGGAAGATTTGTTTTCACAAAACTCATCAAACCAGAGATCAATATTTTTTGGTTGGCAGAGCGGAATGATCATCCCTCGGCTAACGAAGCATTAGCAGCTGTTTCCAATGGTTGTTCCTACTGAATCAGATAACTGTGAAGAAACCGACTCCTTCATAATAGCAAGCAGTTGCTGATATCTTGGGATATGCTATAGCAGATTCTATGAGTTTTTGAATTTTAAATTTATGATAACCTAAAGCTTTAGTTTTTTTAATTTAAGAAAGTTCTTTAGTTAGTGAGAAGCAATGTTTTTAAAGCAGGATCGGAGATCAAACCGGTGATCGAAAAGGTTTAATGGGTCATTGATTCGATCGGTTGAATCGTTTCGAAAAAACCGACAGAAACGACTGACGTCATAAATAATATTAATTAATTGAAAATTATAAAATATATATATATATATATATATATATAAATTACGCAAAATATATAAAAAAAAATTACAATCATTAATTCTAATAATTTTTAATATCAAAACAACATAATCATCAACAACAAAATTATAAACATAGATTCCAACATCAAAATAAAAATACTTATCAACATTAATTCTAAATTTCAACATGAATACACAAGATAAATTGGCCATCAACAAACATAATTATCAACATTAATTTTAAGTTGCAACATAAAATAAAACAATCATCTCCATCCTTATTTATTTGGTGAATATCGCAACCAATCCTCATCATCATCAACATTAGTACCACCTTCAAATAAACCATCTCCCTCCCCGTCTTCATCATCAATACTCAAATCAACATCTTCACCATCTACATAAATAAATTAAAAAATTACTTATTAAGAAACAAACTTCAAATCTATTATTTATTAGAAAACTAAATTGCCAAAACATTAGAAGATGACTCGCCAACTTTTGGATGTTCTTCGAGTATTTCTTCCAATTCATCAATATCAAGTTCACCTTCTATCTCTACATTTATTATCCAAAACTCAATTTTATTGATTGACTCATAATCAACATGATCATAAGGCCTTTTATTATTTTTATGCCTAATATAGCAAAGATGAAATGATATAATAAATCAAAACTTGATACTTATCTAACAATATTGATAATCAACAATAATATAATCATACTTATTTTACAAATGCAAGTTGTAGTGAACATATACCAAGTCATTGAGTCTTTGATGCTCTAACCTATTTCTTTTCTTGGTATGAATACGTTCAAACACACTCCAATTACGTTCATAATATCGGTAAGAAGTGATGTAGCTTTGTATTAAAAATAAGAGTCATTACACTCATTCAATATAAAGAAAAGTATTCCAGATATATTTGATTTCTATCCGGTATCAATCCTCTTGATACATGTCTAAATCAATTCCTTGCTAGTATCTGAGCACACATCGAAAACACATAATTCAATTTTGAAACATTTTCAAAATGGAACAAATAATTCGGTTAAGCGGGACTCAAGAATCCGATTAACCAGATTCTCCTAAAGCCAAATTTAGATTTTGTGTAGAATTTGATTAACCGAATTCAAGAATTTGATTAATCAAATTCTTCAAAAATCAAAATTCTAGTTACCGTCTTAAATCTGGTTAACTGGTTTCCATAATCCAGTTAACTAGATTCCAAAATTCATGAAATTTTCAATCCAATTTCATGTTAGAGTGTATGCCATAAAATCAGTTATGAATGTTATGGTTTAAAGCATAATGTTTGTAATAAAATACATTTGTTCTCTACACATTGTTACATCTATATTTAATGTGTATGTCCCGAGACGTTATGTCAAATAAATATCATTAATCCAAAGGATTTTTTGATTATGAGAGTCAACGATATTTATACGAATAAGTCTCGAAGTAAGTTCTTGGTAAAATATGATTATTATACAGGACAATAATATATCACTCGACTAATATTATTGTGTGTCGCTTAGATTAACATTTGATGTTAATAGAATGGATGATGAGTCTCATATCATAATGACACAAATAATTAACGTTTCATTAGTAGAATGAAATATCCAACACGACCACAAGAAGCGTAAGATCACATGGTAATATTATTTAAGGTCATTGATCTTCGTAATTATACATTAGTGTCGTCATATCTTCTGACTTGAATTCACATAATGACTTGTGCGATAATACTCATGGTTCACTAGTATATCCTCATTTGACTATCCACGACATTTGAATAAATGCTAGATAGCCTCGAACTATTAACGTACGAAGTCATATGTGCTTCAAGATAGGATCTGATATCTTTGATAATAAAAGCTAGAGATGTTCCATGGAAACTCGAAGCTATGGGTATAAGTCTTTGACCAAAGCAGTTGATATCTTAGAGATATCAAATTCACAAGATAGAGTTTAAAGATATATAAGTAGAAAGAATTTGGCCTAACCATGATCCTGGACTCGATAAGAAACACAAATATTAGAATGAATGAGATGACATACTCAAAGTGTATTCTAACATGTTCATATGGTTTACCACTTCATTCATCGATTAAGGGAACATGACTTGCTGATATGCAATTACCCATGGTCTTTGGAATATCATAGAGATTAAATATTAAAGATTTAATATTATTTCACTGCTATTCGATAATGAACCTAGGACGGTCGCATAATATAATTCACGTCTATATTATAAATTCGAGAATGTTTATTAAAAGTTAATAAATGATTATTTTAGCAAAATAAGATTCTTGATTCGATTATGATATTCAGAATATTTTTGAAATTTAATTTGATTAATAAATTTGAAATATAAAATCAGATTTAATTATTTAAATAAATATTTGATATTTATATTCAATAAATTAAATTTAATTAGATATAATTTTAATTAATTATTAATTAAAATTAAGTAAGATAAATTAATTAATTAATAGTAAATTAATGGGCCGAAATAATATTTAATCTATTGGGTTTTAATTTAGTGGGCTAACACCTAATTTATTTGGAGTCCTAATTAAGATTAAATATGAAAGTCTTTATTTAATTAGGATTCATAATTTGATTTGATATTCTAATTTTTTTTAAATAATCTTTAAGAGACCGAATTTGATTTGGAGAGATCTTGGAGTGTCCTTGTTGTATTGGGATACAATTGAAGTATTCTCCATCTATAAATAGATGGAGGATTCGACCAAGGGAGATATAACTCTCATTGGCCAAATTTTGTTCCTTCATTTCTCATTCTCTGGTTGTTCCAAGTTTGTTTTAAGAAAATTATTTCTTCGATCCCCCTTCTAAGACTTCAACATCCAAGAAAAGAAAAATAGTTTCTTTGTTCTCAAAAGTGGGAGCAATTTTTTCGTAAATGAGTGTTAGTGTGTCAACTAGAGGTACAATACTTGGTGCACTACTGCAATGGAAAATTCAAGAAGGATATTAAAGAAGGCTCAAAAAAATAATAAACACATCAATGAATATATTATTATTATTAAATATTATTTATATTGATAAATAAAATTTATTTCTATGCATATAAAATTGATAGGGATTATTTTTATTTATATACTTATTTACATCAATAATGGCATAACCACGATCCTTAAGAGGTTTTGGAAGAAAAATTGTAAAATTCAGTCATATGTAGCTTTGATGTTATGTCGTTTTGATGAAAATAAATTAAAACATGTATATTGGATCCTATTGAGAGATGTTCGGTTAGGCTATTATTTTATGTGGATAAAATCGTTATTTTGGGCTGAATTGTTTTTGTGGATACATTGACATATGTACTAACGACTCAGTAAAATTTCAACTTAATCGGAATTCGGAAAGTTCATTTGCTAAGCAAAACAATATCGAGGACAGAAGCTGAAAATTCAGGTTCGACAGATTACCGCATGACCAATTTGTAAAATTCTGAAAGTTTTAGGGATTTATTGTAAATACCCAAAACGATCAGACGTGAAAATTGTAATTTTTGAAATTATAAATATTTTGTAAAATTTCCAGAATTAAAATTTGAGTAAGATTAAAATTTCATTTTCCATTAAAATTTATTTTCAGAAATAATTCTAATAGAAATTTAGTTGTTGCTAGTTTTGAACTAAATAACTTCTTAAGAAGTTAAAACCAAATGAAGTTTTAATTAAATTAAAACTTTATCACCACAAGAATCCTAAAATATTTAATATGATTAAGACATTAATTGATTAATAATCAAACAGTAATCTTTTAAAAGTTTCAAGATTAGTAATATGATTATTCAAGTCAAGAAAGCCTAAGACCTTCTCGAACAAAGAGGAACTAAAAGAGAATTCTTTCACTAAGGCGATAAGAGCCTAAGAAAGTAGAGACTTAAGTGCTTATGTCAGACCCCTCTCATCTTCTGGGAGTCTTCTCTATGTTGGAAAATTATGACTCATAGCATTACTATTTGTAAAGAACATTGTGTTTTTGTACAAATTATCTATGTGACAAAAGGAAATTGCTATCTTATCATTATTGTAATTAGATTACTTGGATATATATTATTGATAAAAGTCCATATGGTTAAATCAGATTAATAAGATATGAGACAATATTAATCCAAGAACGGTTTAATCATTAAATATCCCTAGTCGAAGTATTATCGAGACTGGACATTAATAATGCGGAATAAACTAGTATTATACTTGTGCGCGTTATGGAAGCTTAACGGCATAGTTCTCATATATTTAAGTATTGGATACTTATGCAAGTGTAATAAGAGGTTATGTTAGCCATTGGACCTGGAATAGGTCGCTCTGGATAGACCCACTCGGAATCTCATTGGTAGTATAACTATGTGTCTATGGGAATCTGAATCGGGGTAGGTGTATATGATCTTTAACCTGATACTTACGTCGCTATTACTTGCGACAATCAGTTTACTTTAGTATTGGTCGTCTGGAGCTTTAACAGGTTCTGTGTACGCCTGTATTGGGTTTACTGAGAATCGTAGTGAATTGGATGTGATGTGAAGATGAGAGTATCACTTCAGTCATATGGAGATTATGGTCACACAGGATACAGAACTAGTACTCTTAAAGCTGCAACTATCGGGATAGTATGACTAGGTCATGACTTCCCGATTACAGAGATTAGTTACTCGGGATCCGATATATGCTTCGTACGGGACAGACACAGAGCCAGCCCTAGGCCTAGAATGTGACATCTGATACTGGATCGTATTACGCATTACATAATATTACTACGCCTGATACAGATGATATCCTCGGTGAATATTTCTGGAGAATTGGGTAGGCACGATGCTTTGCTAGAAGCCAACCATGTCTTGTAAATCGGTGAGAACATAGTACGGGGTATGTATGTGTTTGGATAGTCCGATAACCGTATTTACTGCCAACATATCCAGGAATCTCTTGGGTCGCTTCCCAAAGATTCACCAATGACATTTGACACAAATAGAATTAATTTGGGATTAATTATGAAAGAGAAAATTAATCTGGGATTAATTACGGTAATAATTAATATTGGATTAACTTCGTATAGGAGAGAGAACGCGATTAATTTAGAATTAATCGATAAAATAAATTTAATAGTTAAATTAGATTTTTCTATTTAATTTATTTATTTGTGGCTAAAATAATATATCAGATATATTAATTGAAATCGAATTTCAATACGAAATTAAAATTGGATTTTAATTCGGGCGAACGAATTAATTTAGAATTAATTTGAAAGCGAATATCGTAATAATTTTGCGAGACATAATTATTTAATTAAATTGGAATTAATTATGGCGCGACGACAAATTCGTTTGATCGGAATTAAATGAACCCAATAAAATTGCATGTGACTTTGCGTGTGTCTTTTTGTGTTTTGGGAACACAAAATATCTTTGACTTTGGTGGGCCCAAGTCAAGTTGTGTGTTGTGTAAGCCAACTCAAATTTTGAATTTAAAATATGATAGGACCACATGACTTACATCAAATGTCTATTGTTGATGGAAGTAGTTGGCTTATTTAATTAATTATCATTTAACACACACACCTACCAAGTTTTTGGAAATAACACACTCTCTTTCCTTTTTTCTTCACCATTGCCGATTCTTCTCTCCATTGGAAGTGAAATTTTTGCTTCAAAATTTCAACAAAGCTAGCACTTGGAAGAGTTAAATTAGGTGATAGGAAAACTCACCCAAGGAACAAACAACATAAACAACAAGCTTGGAGTTTCATCCAAAAGAATTAATTCGAAATTTCTCCAAATTACAATGTAAGTGATTCCGCCACTTTTCTTGTAATTTTCACACATATAATCATATTTAGGATATTGTGGTATGTCTTAGAGACTAACAATGGTATCTAAAGTCTTGCTAAATATGATTTTGAAAACTAGGGTTCATAAACTTTAATTAGGATTTTTTGCTTGGAGTATGAAAATTCAAAATTGAGTTGCTGGTTGATGTTAGATGATGATAACTTGGAGTTGTGCATTGTTGGATTGTTGAAAAATTGATTGGATCAAATTTCTCTAATTTCCCTATCATGGCCGAATATTACCCTAGTGTAACTCATGGTGATTTTTAAATTTTGACACTTGGATGTCTTAATGGCATGATATATATGTTGAATGTTGGTTTAATTGGATTGAAATAAAATTGGATGTTAATTTCTTGTCATTGTCGTGAGTTAGCATGTTTTTTTGGAGACTTGATTTTGCTTCAATTTGTGTTGGACATGAATTGGAATGATAAGCATGATTAATTAGATTAATTAATATTTTGAAAATGTCAGATT
Organism: Zanthoxylum bungeanum; assembly: GCA_019454045.1. Lineage (NCBI taxonomy): Eukaryota > Viridiplantae > Streptophyta > Magnoliopsida > Sapindales > Rutaceae > Zanthoxylum > Zanthoxylum bungeanum. The sequence goes on from SKCR01028307.1 coordinate 19,133, forward strand.
AATTAATTAGTTATGTTAATTACACTTAAAATGGATTAATGTAATATTTGAAATATTGTATTAATGTAAATTAGTCCCTAACATACTAAATGGGCTAATTTGGTTATATTTGGATTAATGGGGTTAGTGGGGCCAAGTTTGGTTGTGGACAATTGGGTTGGATCCAATTGGGCCTAAATTATTTTCATAAAAGTCCAAAATATGACTTTTGTGTCTTTAATAATCTAATTAGGCCTAATGGGCCAAAATTAATTTATGACATATGGTGATTCCTAAATGGGCCAAGGCATTATGGGTTTGATCCATAATGGCCAAAAGTCCATGCCTAAAGAATTAATTAAAGTCCATTGGACCTAATAGAATTGGCATTGGATGCTAAATGGGCCTTTGAGACCATTTGGATTGGATTTGGAATCCAAGTCTAAAAAGGCATTATTATAATAGAATAAGTGTAATTGTTTAATTTGGAATTAAACTTGAATTAGTATTGAATACAATTTAAATTGGATTTAATATTGTAGTTCAATATAATTCAAGAATACTTACTTTGAGTATTTATTCTTAAACGAGTTAGACTCGCGCAAATCAAATCGTTGTATCAACATTGGATGGTCATTAATTGAAGAATTAATTAATTGGATTACATTGATTGACAACATGCTATGTGTGAATGCTTGGATGTATCTGTTTAAATAATGTATATCGGATGGATATTAGATGGGTGAGGTAATTTTGGAAAATGTTGTAAATATTATATTTATTTGAAATTGGACCTGCATGTCCAGCCTATCACCTCTTATTCTTATTGTATTTCTTTTCTCATAATTCCCCTCAATGTAAATGAGGTTTCTTATAGTGTTATGTAATTGGGTATATAGAAGAATGTAAAGTGCTAGCGGGAGAGAGGAAAAGAAAAAAGAGATTTGTTCTAGGAACAAAATATATATGAATATCCATCCATATATCATTATTATATTTATCGCGCCTTATTGTGCTTTTAGAATGCATGTTTAAGGGTGTATGATGAGACCTAATCAAAGATAATAAGTTGGTTGCCAATTTACGAAAACACCTTCGTATTTAATATTAAGCATTTCCTTCCATTGAGTGGTTCTCTCTCAATATCCAAGATTGGCTTTGATTTGTTGGCCAAAGTCAAGATCATTGTCTATCGCGGATGTGTTTGAACCATGAAAGCTTTGTTAATATCGCATGTCTTAGGCAGTTTTGACTTGTTGGCCAAAGTCAATGTCACTTTTGTTTATCAACGTGGATTACGAAGCTTTGCCACTGTCAATAGGTCGCGCTTAAATGGAATCATTAAGCTTGTTGAGCCAAAGGCAAGGCTTAGTTGATTCAGAGGAAACATGTTAGGAAATATATTAGATATATGTTTTGTACTTGGATGTCCACCTACCGAATCTAGGAATTGGATGGGATCTAATTGATCTTATAGATCTACCTAGTTAAATTTTATACAGCTTGTTGGCCAAAGTCAAGGTTGTGTATTATTTAACGGGATCCTAGCCCACTAGGAAATTGGGTTTCCCGAGTACTCAACGGAGGGTTAGAGGCTCGCCGAAAATTAGTGGGAGGCTAGTATTAAATTTACAATTTCTTTTAATACTCGCTAATATGCGCATTCTATTATTATTATTTCTCGTTATTATATATATTAGTTGGACTAATATTATTCATTTATTGTTTTCTTTGAACAGTTAGACTGTACTCAACACTACTACATTTGTAGTTGGTTATATAGTTGGACTATAGTAACCATTGCATTTGAGTGTACCCAAAATATTTGATTGGATAGTTGGATTATAGCAATCAAAATGGCTGGAAAGATAAGTGTTAGAGATATAATCATGGGTGAGAAAGTCTTTAACGACAAAAATTTTCCAGACTGGGAAATGAACCTCGGGATAGTCCTGGGAGCTGAGAAGTTGCTCTATGTAATAAAGAGACCTCTCGGGCCTGAGTCCAGACTTGAGCGGCCAGTAGAGCATGAGCTTTGGAAGACTCACCGTGATGATAACTTTACTGCTCAATCTGTTATGCTTGCTGCAATGACTCCTCAGTTTCTTCGTCAGAACGAGAGATTGGATCCTTATGCGATGATGTTGAAGTTGAAGGATCTTCATAGATCTAATCTTAGATCTCAGAAGTATGAGTTGCAGAAGAAGCTATTTCGCTCTCGTATGTCAGAGGGTACATCTGTCGAACACTACGTGTCGCAGATGATTTCTAACATCAAATAGTTGGGTCAGTTGGGCATTACCTTCGAGGCTGAAACTTCCATAGATTTGATCTTACAGTCTCTGCGCGACTGTTGGGGCGGGTTCATCATGAACTATAATATGATGAACCAAGAGAAAACTCTTGGAGAGTTAATGACTATGCTGAAAGAGGCAGAGCCAGAGCTTCAGAAAGGAAAGAAGTGCGAGGCGCATCTTACTTCGACATCCAAGAAGGCCAAGGCTTGGCCGAAGACTTTTGGGGGTGTGAAGAAGAAGAAGAATGGCAAGGCTCAATCATCACAGTCTTCTGGGAAGACAAATGATAAATCCCAAGACGTCTACCTACACTGTGGAAAATAGGGTCACTGGAAGCGTGATTCTCGTAAGTTCAAGGCGGACTTGAAGGAAGCGAAGGCGGGCAAGGCTCCGGCTTCAGGTATGTTTGTTATTGAAATAAACATGTCCACTACTAGTTTTAAAAATTGGATTTTTGATACAGGAAGTGGTACTCACATATGTACTGATATGCAGGATCTGCAGATTAGCAGGAGACTGGCTTCAGGAGAGATCGACCTGCAAGTCGGAAATGGGACGAGAGTCGATGTTTTGGCCGTTGGCACCTATGTTTTGAATCTACCCTCAGGGCATGTACTTACATTAGACGACTGTTATTTTGTACCTAATTTGACTAGGAATATTATCTCTGTATCTAGTTTAACCCGATGCGGGTATACCTTTATATTCAGAAACACTAGGTGTTTTGTTTATAAAGATGATATTCAGATATGTACAACAGATGTGAATAATGGTCTTTATATTTTGAATATAAACAAATCTCAAACATATAATATGACAAACAAAAAACAAAAATTGAGTAAAATGGATGAGACTTATTTGTGGCATTGTTGTCTGGGACACATTAACAAAATTCGTATATCCACACTTTCGAAGAATGGATACTTGGACGGATTTGATCCTAATTCATATGATGTCTGCGAATCTTGTTTGTTAGGCAAAATGCCTAAAACACATTTTAGTGGTAAAGGTGTACGTGCCACCGAGCTGTTAGCCCTCGTTCATAGTGACGTATGCGGGCCCATGTCTAGCCAGGCTAGAGGTGGATATGAATACTTCGTAACCTTTATGGATGATGCATCGCGTTATGGTTATGTGTATTTTATGAAAAACAAGTCGGAAACTTTTGAGAAATTCAAAGAGTTTCGACACGAAGTAGAAAAATAGACTGGCAAAAGTATTAAAACATTACGGTCGGACCGTGGTGAAGAATACTTAAGCTATAAGTTTCAAGATTACTTGAAAAAATATGGTATTCTTTCACAGTGGACTCCTCCCGGAACATCTCAATTGAACGGTGTGTCCGAATGGAGAAACCGAACTTTGTTGGATATGGTAAGGTCAATGATGAGTCGCACAGAGCTATTGATTTCCTTCTGGGGATACGCATTAAACAATGCAATACTTATTTTGAATAAGGTTCCGTCAAAGTCTGTTGAACAGACTCCATATGAGATATGGACAGAAAAGAAACCGGGTTTCTTATTCCTGAGGATTTGAGGATGTTGGGCATATGTTAAACATTTGGATAGTACCAAACTAGAACACAAATTGGATAAGTGTCTATTTGTAGGTTATCCTAAGGAAACGAAAGGATATTATTTCTACAACCCGCAAGAGAACAAAATATTTTTTACTCTTCATGCGGTTTTCCTAGAAAATGAATTCATGAATGCAGTGGTAAGTGGGAGGAAAGTAGAACTCAATGAAAATCGGAGTGATACTGTTCCTGGCACCGACCCACTCATGGAACACGAACATTCTATCAGAGATGAGACTGTTCCACAATCTTCTGATACACAATAACCGCTTAAGTCGGAGAGAGTCAGAAAATAACCTGAGAGGTATAGGTTTCTAATCTCACCTCATGTAGACATTAATCTTATTAAGGAAGATGGACCGACTACGTATGAGGAAGCGATACAAGGTATCAAATCCATTTTATGGCAAGAAGCCATGAAGTCAGAAATGGATTCCATGTATACCAACCAAGTTTGGACACTGGTTGATGTACCAGAAGATATTAAGCCTATTGGTTGTAAATGGATCTTCAAAAGAAAAGGGACATGGAAGGCAACATACAAATATACAAAGCTAGGCTTGTAGCGAAAGGGTATCGTCAACGACATGGTATCGATTACGACGAAACATTTTCACCGTTGCCATGATTAAATCCATTCGGATAATGCTTGCTATTGCTGCATATTTCGATTACGAAATATGGCAGATGGATGTCAAAACTGCTTTCCTTAACGGTGTTGGGGTTGGTGCTCAGAGCGCCAATCCGGACCAAATTTATGTCTGATTCATGAATACGAACATCCCCTTATTCCATAATATTACTTATTTATGGTTGCACCTCTTGTTCTTATATACGTATTCGATCTGATTACGATTAGATTGAAACTAAATGTGGTTTAGTGATATGTATATATTAGACAAAGGCCCGATAATATATAATGCAGTACACAGTTACAAAGTTAGTTTGTAATTGACATTGGGAAATGTCACTGCTATATGTATATTATCAAACATAGTTCCTGGTCAAGATTTGCTAACACGGGTCGGTTAGTCAAATCCGTTGAGACCAGTACATGTCGTATATCGTGACTTGGTCCGATGGTTTATCCCAATGAACCATGAGTCTATGGAGACTCGTATAGACGTGTAGGTGTTTATAGTGGATAAACACTGAACGGCTCACCGAAGATTCTTAATGGATGGTACACCAACGTCAATAAGAATCTTCTCGGGTTGAGTAGCATAGTGGTCCTTCGACTTGAGACACCATTGTGGATGTATGAGACATCCTCCACACTTAGATGGCAGTCACATCACCGATCTATTTAGATCAGACCTCCGCCTGTTCGTTGGGTGTGGATCGATCCTCAGGATATCCTGTGTGTGTCAAGATAGGATCCGTCAGTTCTGTGTACAGAGCATAGGTAGTCCATATATTATTAGCAGTCTGTTAAATCTGTGGCCACAGTATACATCGGAAGTAAGTTCCGAGTGTTATTTAGAGATTGCTAATAGATACGTCGACGAGATAATACCTATAGAGATTTGACGTTTACATCTATATCTCTGGGATTATCTGGATACCTGTGACGGAGGGATTATACGTATGCAATGACCTCGACCTGTATGATTCAGCTAGTTTATCTGTGATCGTCATAATCTACGGGTGGATAGATTATGTACATGAAATTGGATTTCATGACGGATATACCTGAATCTAGAGAGTCTCAATAATGAAACATACTCGTAGAGCACTAGAGCAACAATTATGAATAATGATGATTATTTATAAATCGTTTAATCGTTAAAAACGAAAAATACATGCGAACGGGCCGAACCGTCATTTCCTAATTAATGTGTATTTGTATTTAATATATGATATTATTAAATACACATTAATAAATAGTCAAATAAAGGTATTTGACATATATCATCAATATATGTATTTGAGATATTTAAAGTAAATATAATACATATATTTGATATATTTGTATTTAATTAATTATTTAATTATTTATTGTTAAATGATTAATATAATTAAAATATAAATATATCACCAAATGATATAGTTAGGAAATGATTATAAGTGTAATGTTTGACTTTACATTAAAGGAAAAAGGTTGTCAAATTGATATTGACTTCTTAAGATATTTGTTCAAAATTGTTTGAAAAATAAAAATATCTTTTTCCTTTATTTTCTTTTAATTTCGGCCAATACACTTAATATATAAGAGATATATTTTTATTAGTTGCATTTGTTGACTTAATTAAATATCTATAAAGTGTTATTAAGATATTTTATCAAGTTGATCAAATGTAAGGTGAAATGAAATTGAAATTAATTAACTTGTATTTGGTTTGGTGAATTTCGGCCAAGGCATCTTTGATACAAGTATATATTGTTTTTCATTTCATTTCATTGTTAACCTAATACACTTTAAAGAAAAACTCCATTAATGGAAGCAAAGGAAGCTTGTGAGAAAGAAAAGAGAAATCAAAGAAAGCTTGGATTTTAGTGAGTTTTTCCAACTTGCTATTAGAAAGGAAAATGTTCTTAGGATCTAGGCTTTAACATATGATGTTCTTAGGTTATTTCTTTCTTTATTCCTTGTGTTTTTGTTGATGGAAGTTTTGATGGAAGTGTTGAGCATGTATGATGAAGGAAGGTTGTGATTATTGTAGTTATAAGCTTTCTTTTAAGGTTTTGGAAACCATGTTGCTAATCTAGAGTTGTTGACCCACTCTTAGATGACCTAGATTTGATCTTGAGTTGTTTCATTGTGTTGAGACTTTGATTGGATGGAAGAAACATGATTGAAGTAGTTGATTTAACCAATTTGGTCTAATTTGTCCAATTTGAAGAAATTGAAAAATTAGGGTTCATGACCAATTCCAAATTTGGGGGTTTTCATATATGTTGTGTATTTGGATGTGTATATGATGCATATAAAGTTTCATGTTCATTGGATTACATCTTGATGTGTTTTGATGCATGAAATGACAAAGTGCACAAAATGGCACCTTGGAGGTGCATTCGGCCAAGGATTAAAAATTTGGGATTTTTGGTGCTTTTGGTGTTTTGATGTTTTGAACATGCTAAGTTCATCTTAGAAATGATTTAGAATCATTCAAAATTGATTAGATCAATTTCGGACTAAAATGGACAAAATACTAAAGTAAGGGTAATTTGGTAAATTCACTTAAATATGATTTATTTGAATTTTATTTCATAATTTTATTATTGGATAATTAAATAAATATGTTTATTTAATTAATTCGAGAAAAATTTTTGAAATCGGAAGATTCGATCTTCCGCCGCTTCCGCTGCGTTACCGGATTCAGCCCCTAAAAACCCCTTCAAACGGAAACCTTTTGGATGATATTTATATGTAACAACCTGATGGTTTTGTCGTACTAAGACATGCAAACAAGGTTTGCAAGTTAAACCGATCCATTTATGGATTAAAGTAAGCATCGCGTTCTTGGAACCATCGTTTTGATGAGATCATAAAAGAATATGATTTCATTCAAAACGAAGATGATTCTTGTGTATATAAGAAGGTTAGTGGGAGTGCACTAACATTTATTGTCCTATACGTTGATGATGTATTGCTTCTTGGAAATGACATTCCCATGCTACAATCGGTGAAAGCTTGGCTTTCATTAAAATTCTCCATGAAAGACCTGGGAGAGGCAGCATTTATTCTAGGAATAAGGATCTACTAGGATAGATCTAGAAAGCTGCTTGCACTCTCCTAGAGCTCGTACATTGAAAAAGTGTTGAAGAGATTTAACATAGATCAGTCCAAGAGGGGGCTGCTTCCGGTGTCACATGGTGTCTCTCTATCGAAGGATATGTGTCCTAAAACTCAAGATGAGAGAGATGCAATGAATCAGATCACGTATGTTTCAGCATTCGGATCGATCATGTACGCGACCTGATGTCTCATATGCTTTGAGCATGTGCAGTCGCTATCAGGCTGATCCAGGTGATGGTCACTGGATTGCTGTAAAGAATATCCTTAAGTATCTTAGACGAACTAAAGATGCTTTCTTAGTCTATGGGGAAGGAGAACTTGAGGTGAATGGGTTCACCGATGCAAGTTTTCAAACCGACAAAGATGACTATAAGTCGCGATCAGGGTACATATTTTGTTTAAACAACGGAGCAGTGAGATGGAAATCTTCCAAGCAATAGACTGTTGCCGATTCAACAATAGAAGCATAATATATTGCTACAGCTGAGGTAGCAAAAGAAGCAGTTTGGATCCGTAAATTCCTAATTGGATTAGGAGTAGTTCTGTTAGCAGCTGAGCCCGTACCTTTGTAGTGTGACAATAATAGGGCTATCGCACAGGCTAAGAAACCACGGTCTCATCAACGATTTCATCTAATTCGTGAAATCATACATCATGGCGATGTGAAGATCGAGAAGATCGCATCAGATGATAACATTGCAGATCCGCTCACGAATGCTATATCTCAGTAAAAGTTTGAGCGACATGTACATAGTTCAGGTATTAGATACTTGAGTGATTGGTTATAGGCCAAGTGGGAGATTGTTGGACAATTATGACCCATAACATCACTATTTGTAAATAATATTATGTTTTTGTACAAACTATCTATGTGACAAAAGGAAATTGATATTTTATCATTATTGTAATTAGATTAATTGGATATATATTAATGATAAAAGTCCATATGGTTAAATCATATTAATAAGATATGAGACAGTATTAATCCATGAATGGTTTAATCATTAAATATCTCTAGTCGAAGTATTATCGAGACTGGACATTAATAATGCGGAATAGACTAGTATTATACTTGTGCACGTTATGGAAGCTTAACGTCATAGTTCTCATATATTTAAGTATTTGATACTTATGCAAGTGTAATAAGAGGTTCTGTTAGTCGTTGGACCGGGAACAGTTAACTCTGAATAGACCCACTCGGAATCCCATTGATAGTATGACTATGTGTCTATGGGAATCCGAATCAGGGTAGGTGTATGTGATCTTTAACCTGAGACTTATGTCGCTATTACTTGCGACAATCAGTTTACTTTAGTATTGGTCGTCTGGAGCTTTAACAGGTTCTATGTACGACTGTATTGGGTTTACTGGGAATCGTAGTGTATTGGATATAATGTCAAGATGGGAGTATCACTTCAGTCATATGGAGATGATGGTTACACAGGATACGGAACTAGTACTCTTAAAGCTGTAGCTATCGGGATAGTATGACTAGGTCATGACTTCCCGATTACCGAGATTAGTTACTCAGGATCCGATATATGTTTCATATGGGTCAGACACAGAGCCAGCTCTAGGCCTAGAATGTGACATCTGATATTGGATCGTATTACGCATTACATAATATTAGTATTACTTAGGGGTGGGCGCGGTTCGGTTTGGTTGGGTTTTTGCTAAAAACCGAACCAAACCATATTTTACGGTCCAGTTTTTTTACCTCTCAAACCAAACCATTAAATAACGGTTTGGTTCGGATTGAAAAATTTTTTAAACCAGCAGTTTATGGATTGGTTCGATTCGGTTTACAGATTATTCTACTTAAAAAAAAATTCATCCACTTAAGTGAAGACAAAAAAAAAATTAGTCTAGCGAACAAATAGTATGAAGTGCTACGGTGTAAGCTGTGACTCCGGAGAACACATGCACTCAATAGAGGATTGAAAAATGAGGCACAATTAATTCTTGTATTTTGTAAAAATTACCTCGAATAATGATGCTATCATCATTCTAATTAAGAGACAAATCCAACAGCTTACTTTCAAGAATAAACCATAAAACAAAAAATTTAAGAATAAAATTATTAACAAATAAATTTAAGAATAAAAGTATTAACAAAAAAATATATTAACAAAAAAATTAAGAATAAAAGTATTAACATACTAATAAAAAAAACTTAAAGTAAAATTAAAAGAAAAATGCAAATGTTTTTATAAAAATATATAATCTTTTAATTATAATGGTTTGGTTCGGTTTAACAGGTGCGGTTCGGTTTAGCATCTAAACCGAACCGTAAACCGTTTGGGGTGGGCCAATCCAAACCGCAAACCGAACCGTTAGAAAAAAACCGTAAATTCGGTCTGGTTTGGTTAGGTTTACGGTTTGGTTCGGTTCGGTCTGTTTTTTTGCCCACCCCTAGTATTACTACGCCTGATACAAATGATACTCCTCGATGAATATTTCTGGAGAATTGGGTAGGCACGGTGCTTTGCTAGAAGCCAACCATGTCTTGTAAATCGGTGAGAACATGGTACGGGGTACGCACGTGTTCGGATAGTCCGATAACCGTATTTACTGCCAACATATCCAAGAAACTCTTGGGTCGCTTCCCTAAGATTCACCAATGACATTTGACCCAGATATAATTAATCTGGGATTAATTATGAGAGAGAAAATTAATCTGGGATTAATTGCGGTAAGAATTAATCTGGGATTAACTTCGTATATGAGAGAAAACGCGATTAATTTAGAATTAATCGATAAAATAAATTTAATAGTTAAATTGGATTTTTCTATTTAATTTATTTATTTGTGGCTAAAATAATATATCGGATATATTAATTGAAATCGGATTTCAATATGAAATTAAAATTGGATTTTAATTCGGGCAAACAAATTAATTTAGAATTAATTCGAAAGCAACTATCGTAATACTTTTGCGAGACATAATTATTTAATTAAATTGGATTTAATTATAGCGCGACGGCAAATTCGTTTGATCGGAATTAAACGAACCCGATAAAATTACCCGTGACTTTGCGTGTGTCTTTTTGTATTTTGGGAACACAAAATATCTTTGACTTTGGTGAGCCCAAGTCAAGTTGTTTGTTATGTAAGTCAACTCAAATTTTGAATTTAAAATGTGGTATGACCACATGACTTACATCAAATGTCTATTGTTAATGGAAGTAGTTGGCTTATTTAATTAATTATCATTTAACACACACACCTACCAAGTTTTTGGAAACAACACACTCTCTCTCCTTCTTCTTCACCATTGTCGATTCTTCTCTCCATTGGAAGTGAAATTTTTTGCTTCAAAATTTCAACAAAGCTAGCACTTGGAGGAGTCAAATTAGGTGATAGGGAAACTCACCCAAGGAACAAACAACATAAACAACAAGCTTGGAGCTTCATCCAAAAGAATTAATTCGAAGTTTCTCCAAATTACAATGTAAGTGATTCCGCCACTTTTCTTGTAATTTTCACACATATAATCATGTTTAGGATATTGTGGCATGTCTTAGAGACTAACACTCTAGTCACCAGATTGTGAATGATTGTCTTAAATCAGATGAAACAGTCTTATTAAAGTATTAATACAAGATTAGGATCCTTCTAGTCTAGAGCCAAACACAAAATTATATGGTAAATGTGCTTGTGCACGATAAAAATACAAGATATAAAAATATCAAAACGCACTAAAAGAAAAAATTATATTGATGAAATTACTGATTTTATTCATAATAATAGATATACACACACAACACGTATTTATAACAAAAAAAATTACATTGAAAATGTGCATCAAGCACTAATACGCAGCAGCCTCAAAGATATGTGCATCTAGATTTTCCTCTATGCATCTAGATTTTCCGACTAAGAAACTATAGCAGTTTGGTTTTCGTTGTGACGAAGCTGACATTGTTATTATAGGCTCTAATTCAGGTGAACTTGACAATCATATTCGACTCCTTGCATCTGACCTTCCAGTGAGGGATTTAGATCATTTTATCATTTGTTGATGGTGGTTTTTCACCCTGATGAAGATTCAAATGCTGAGGAGAGACATAGTTAGTAGTCTACTGAGTCAAAAATGAATACTAGATGCCTAAGGGTGACCGGCGTAAACACACACGTATAACGCAAGCGCACGTATCGTTCAAGTAGTATAAAAATATCGATCCCACGATGACTTAATTCCTACTGTTGTTATTAATTATTGATACTATTTATTTACAGGTATCTAATTATATGGAGAAGAGAATGATTGTTTAATTGGTTGAATGTGGTTTTCCTTAATTAAAATAAACAAAAGAAAATACTAAGGAAAATAACAAAAGACTCAAAGATCTATGGTTATGAATCATTCTAATATCTTTTAAAAGATGAAGTGATTATTTTATATTTCTGTAATAAATCAGTTTACTAACCTGGAAACAAAATTATGCAAAAGCCTCTGTCGATGGTCAGACGCAAATACCCAGTTTAACCCAATTGAACCATATGTCTATGTCAACCAAATTATCTGGATTCATTAAGTTTAAGTTCCAATTATGGCTACCCCCGCCCGACAGGTATATGTCTATCCTGTAAGGAAATCTATTAAAGGGTTATCTATCCTCAAGGAAGATCGTGGGCTATTAAGTCTAAGGCTGAAACCTAAAATCCCTATGTCTAGTTCATTTTAGATTTACCACATCAATATTATTGGTGATCAGACAACAAGAAGCATTAAGCTTAAGACTTAATAAGTAAACCTTTAAATTACCCAAACTATAAAATAACCCCTTATAAATCGGTGATATTAGAATTCATCACAACCCTAAATAACTAACACATAACTAGGGATAGTAAAAACTTAAATAAATAAAAGACATAAAGTAAATGCTGAAAAGTAAATGACGGAAAGTAAATGCTGAAATTAAATACTGAAAATTAAATGCTGAAAATAAATGCTGAAAGTAAATTGCTGAAAAGTAAATGTTGAAAGTAAATTGCTGAAAGTAAATTGCTGAAAAGTAAAAGTAAATGTTGAAAGTAAATTGCTGAAAAGTAAAAGTAATTACTGAAAGTAAATTGCTGAAAAGTAAATAAAGTAAAAGTACAATAAAAGAAAATGCTGAGGTAAAAGGATCCACTTTTATTACTTCTATTTTAGATATCTCCCTTAATATAATATATTAACTTTGCATGATAATTACCAACCAGCCATATAGGCGGTATCCAGATTAAGTCAAATTAATAATTAATTACCAATCGACCAATCAGGCGGTATCCAGTTTAGTCAGGTTAAAACCAATTTAAATAATTATCAATCGACCAATATGACGGTATCCTCATTAAGTCAGGTTTTAACTAGTTTATATATTATAATTAAGGGAGATTAATCTAAATATTAGTAATAAATGTTTTACCTTTTACCCCAGCAAAGGGGAGTTACCTCATTATTATTGAAAAGTAAAAACTGAAAATTAAAGAAAGAAAAGTATTGTGCGTAAAAGTAAATTGCGGAAAGTAAAAACTGAAAAGTAAAGAAAAGAAAGTGCGAAAGCGGAAATTAATTACTGAAAGCTATAAATAAACAAACAAGATACAATCTTCTTAGTATTCTTAAGGAATTCCTTAGAAGAAAGTATGAATTTTACAAATGAAATGGCTTGGTATTTATAGGCAAAATTTTGCCTCCATCAAATCATCCACCAAATCAATTAATTGCTCCCCTAATTGCTCCAACAAATCCATTATTAATTGCTCCACTAATTGCTTATCATGTTTGGTGGTGATTTGATAATTTTTATTATTTATTTATTAATTTATTTTTTGCTTTGAAAATGATTGAAAGTGACTTTAATAATTACACACAACAAACTTCTGGATGGTTCATCAATTTCGGGCATGAAATATTCAGAATTCGAAATTATTTTGTCTTTCAAAGCTGTATATCTTTGAGTCTTTGTTAATTCGAACTTGAATCAGCTCAATCCGATATCGGAGTAAAAAGTTATACCCAAATTACGACAGATGCACAAAATTGGAATTTCCAAAACTGCACTTCGTTAAAACGCCCTTTCAAGTTTCCAATCTCCAAAATTAATATGTCAAGTCCAATTTTTGCCCTTATTTGACCCACATTTCGTCCTAAATGATTTCATTGTGTCCCAATATTATTTTATCTGCAAAATAAACTAAACCACATCAAAACGTTCATTAAACCCGAGAAACTAAACAAAATATTAAGTAAAAGGGGCGGTAAATATTGATATATTTTCCACTCATCACACCCCCAAACCTAACATTTTGCTAGTCCTCAAGCAAAACAACAAAATAAAATATAAGAAACAATTAAAATTAAACTAAGCCACTTTCGTAGGGATCACGGTTGCATTTAGCATATGCAACAAGCCTTTAAACCCCTAGGTGTCCCTAGTGGACGAGTTATAGTCTCGTAAGGGCTTACAGCAACAATACCCACAAAAATTTTACAAAAGTAAAAAAAAATAATAAAACTAATGTACACAAAAGCAAAAAGACAAGAGAAAAGAGAATAAAGAAGTTAGTAACTAATCAGGTGAAACTTCTACTCCAAGTTACTAGTTGTTTTGTTTTTTTTAAATTACAGAATAAGTAAATTCTCCGATTATATTTGTCATTCTTCATATACACAGCCAAAATAATATTAAACAACTCATTTTGCCCACAACAGTCATAAGTGCAGTTGATAAGAAAGTAATATTTTTGTCCTAAAGTTTTATCAGAATTCACACCTTTTTGCAGCAATGGAATAATTTTTCTCATTTTTCTGATTTTTCTTTGATTTTTTTCTCTATTTTTTTTATTTATATACAATATCTTCCATCTATGTAACGAGTGTTGGGTCGGTGGCTCCCAAACCAGTTGGCTTTAGGGCACCAGGTGTTAGACACCCCTACGGACTTAATTACTCAGACTTCATATTATATATATTTTGCAGCATCTTTGATCCATGTAGCGAGCTTTGGGCTAGTGACTCCCAAACCAGTTGGTTTTAGGGCACTAGGTGTTAAAACACCCTTACAGACTTAATAACTCGGATCTCAGATTTTTTTTTTTACTCCACTGCTTTTTGAGATACTTCCTCCAATTAAACTAGAGTACTGAATATTACAAACTTTTCAATTATAGCTCATGTCTGTATGTTACTATATATGTTGATAATACCTGTCAACTGAGCATATGAAGATCCATTTTCGTCCGTTTTAAGGAGAATTCACAAATTAAATATTCAAAATGAAATAAAAAAAAATTAACTTGTTTCAAAAATGGTTTTAGATACGTCTCAGGAGTGGAAACTCCTTACTCAGCTATCTCTTACCAATTTCACATTTTTAGTCAAAATAAAAACACAAATATTTTTGTAATTTTTTTTTTTTCGAAAAATTTTGGACTAAAAATAAAACAATACACAAACTAAAAACAAGGTACTGATCAACTAATTCCTCCCCCAAACCTAAATGAGACATTGTCCCCAATGTCTTAAACAGTAAAAGGAGAGTTAAGAAGGTCGTACCTGGTTAGCTAAAAATCTACAGGAAATTAAAGGTTAAAATCCAGATTAATCCGACGCCTCTTACCACGATCGTCCTCGGACCAATTTATCTTTGAAAGGATAGGGTCAACTTGTGGTTCATAGGCTAAGAGTTGGTCTATTAGATCCGGAGCAGTTCTGGCAGTATAGAGGAGTTCTTTCATAGGTTTTGACACGAACCCATTTCTCCGGGCATCAGCAAGAAACACACAAAGAAAATCATAAAATCCATCAAAGTTAAATAGTCCAAGCGGTTTCTGGTGTATGTTCAGGTTCGCCCAAGATAGAACTATAAAAATTTCCTCCAATGTGCCCAAGCCACCTGGCAAAGCGGTAAAAGCATCAGCACGGTTAATCATTTCTACCAGTCGTTCAGACATACCTGGCACAATAAGTTCCTCTCCGTTTGATGATCCAATAAGATTTGCCTCTACCAAGGGTTTTGGGATGATTCTCAAAAGTGACTGCCTCCTTCCTGTACAGCCTTTGAAACGATCCCTATTAGTCCAAGATTGCCTCCGCCCATATTAAGTGCATATTCCTTGCAGCTAAGACTCGACCCAATTCCTGTGCTGCTTCTACGTATTGTGGCTTAACACCAACACTACTACCGCAAAACACGCAAATGTTCTCAACTCGTCTTCTCGAAGTGGCTTCCATTTTTTTTTTATGTATTTCTTTCTCAAATCAGGATGCCTTCCAAAGTGCAATGACGGGCTGATTTTATAGTACCTGAAATGGGTGAGTAATAATAGCACTAGTATCTTCCAGATGAAGCTTATTAGCTAAACAACAAAATGAATCGTGAAAGGTCAAAAAGTCTGGATCCTGTCTACGAAAATAATGATAATTACAACAGAAAAAACGAATCAAAGCAATAATTAATGCAATGGAATTGTGTACGGTAGTGAATTTTTTCTCATCTTTGTGATTGCCAAACATCATTCCTTCTGTATTAAAATGCTCCGTTTGTGCTTTTCCCTACAAAAATAACACAAAAAATTAAAAACTCTACAACATGTATACACAAAATATGAAAACAGAAATTACAATAAATTGCATGGGTTGCCTCCCTGCTAGCGCTAAATTTTTCGTCTTCAGCCAGACGTGACTGAAATCTATTTGTCAAGGAGGTTTCAGCGGCGTTTTGGATGTCTTATTAAAGACAATCTTGTAAGCGTTGTTTTTGAATGGTCTCTTCCAACGGTAAGGTAGCAGAAATTTTTTTGTCCCATTTAGTGCTTGTGCCACCTTTTTGCTCCTTCTTACTCCAGTGGTTCCTACAAAGAAAGAAAGAAAATCAGGAGGTCTCGTATGGTGCTTGACTTGGAATAGGAGTTCCATTCTGTCAAGCTTCTGGGCGATATCTTTGATTTGTACTCCCCAAAACAGCGATGTTTCTCCTGAATGCTCTGGATCTTTATTAAGGTCAGACAATTTCTCCTCCATTTGTTCTGCTTCTTGTTCCACCTTTTCTTCACAAATGTATTGTAAAAGTTTTGTATTCAGCTCTTCATCTGTCATCTGTGAAATACATGCTTCAAAATTGTCAACCTGAGGATGCAAAGATGTTTCTGACATTAGGTTTTCATCCTCTGATATGACTGGAATGGATGGTTCAGATAGATCTTCTTCAAACATCATGGTAAAGCATGCTCCAAGATCTTCATTTTGAGGATTGAAAGTTTGATCCTCAGTTGTTGGTGCAATTGGTACAAATAGATCAGCTTCATCCTCGTCAGAATCTGAATAATAAAAGTCAAATTAAGACTTTTCCGGTTCGGGCTCCTGAACTGATACCTCTGGTTGTTGATACTGCTCAGCCTCCTCCTCTGTTGAAGTGTCATTGTGAAATGATTGGTACTCGAAGGCTTCATCAGTGTCATCTGAAACTGGTTCTTGAGGTATGTAGTTCTGGTTTTCTGTGAATTGTCTAATTTGATCTGTCATCTTCTGAATGAATTCTGATTGTCTCTGAATACTTTCAAATTGATTCTGGTTTGTTTCAAGCATTGTATCCAACTTTTCTTTTCGTTTCTTGAACATATCTTCGAGCATGTTTAGCAACTGATCTTCCTCTGATGGTTCTGATTGTTGATGAAGATCATTGTAGGTGGGTGGTTGATAAGATGGAAAATGTGGTTCTATGAAATATGATGGCTCGTCATACCATGAAGGATCTTGATAGCTCTTCCACCCTGAATGGTAGTTCTATTCGCAATAATCTCTAGGGTGGTTACCATACATATGTCACATCTCCCCATTGCGTCTTGTTGAGCAAATGTGGTATTGCTTGGTTCTGGCATCCAGTGATAATTGTTGGGCTGGACAACAAGCCTCAGAAAACCGGACTGTTGTTCCCAGATTTGGGGTGTATCTTCTAGTAAAGCTCGTGATCTCTCAATCTCCCAATAATGTTCCATTTTTCAATCACCTGAAAACAAAATAGATAAAAATTACAGATAAAAATAAAGAAAATTAGATATAAGTAAATTAGATAGCTTCAAAATTAATAACTCAAGAAAAATAAGTCCCCGGCAAAGGCGCCAAAAACTTGACCGGCGTAAACACACACGTATAACGCAAGCGCACGTATCGTTCAAGTAGTATAAAAATATCGATCCCACGAGGACTTAATTTCTACTGTTGTTATTAATTATTGATACTATTTATTTACAGGTATCTAATTATATGGAGAAGAGAATGATTGTTTAATTGGTTGAATGTGGTTTTCCTTAATTAAAATAAACAAAAGAAAATACTAAGGAAAATAACAAAAGACTCAAAGATCTATGGTTATGAATCATTCTAATATCTTTTAAAAGATGAAGTGATTATTTTATATTTCTGTAATAAATCAGTTTACTAACCTGGAACACAAAATTATGCAAAAGCCTCTGTCGATGGTCAGACGCAAATACCCAGTTTAACCCAATTGAACCATATGTCTATGTCAACCAAATTATCTGGATTCATTAAGTTTAAGTTCCAATTATGGCTACCCCCGCCCGACAGGTATATGTCTATCCTGTAAGGAAATCTATTAAAGGGTTATCTATCCTCAAGGAAGATCGTGGGCTATTAAGTCTAAGGCTGAAACCTAAAATCCCTATGTCTAGTTCATTTTAGATTTACCACATCAATATTATTGGTGATCAGACAACAGGAAGCATTAAGCTTAAGACTTAATTAGTAAACCTTTAAATTACCCAAACTATAAAATAACCCCTTATAAACCGGTGATATTAGAATTCATCACAACCCTAGATAACTAACACATAACTAGGGCTAGTAAAAACTTAAATAAAATAAAAGACATAAAGTAAAATGCTGAAAAGTAAATGACGGAAAGTAAATGCTGAAATTAAATACTGAAAATTAAATGCTGAAAATTAAATGCTGAAAGTAAATTGCTGAAAAGTAAATGCTGAAAGTAAATTGCTGAAAGTAAATTGCTGAAAAGTAAATGCTGAAAGTAAATTGCTGAAAAGTAATACTGAAAGTAAATTGCTGAAAAGTAAATAAAGTAAAAGTACATTAAAAGAAAATGCTGAGCTAAAAGGATCCACTTTTATTACTTCTATTTTAGATATCTCCCTTAATATAATATATTAACTTTGCATGATAATTAACAACCAGCCATATAGGCGGTATCCAGATTAAGTCAAATTAATAATTAATTACCAACCGACCAATCAGGCGGTATCCAGTTTAGTCAGGTTAAAACCATTTTAAATAATTACCAACCGACCAATATGACGGTATCCTCGTTAAGTCAGGTTTTAACTAGTTTATATATTATAATTAAGGGAGATTAATCTAAATATTAGTAATAAAAGTTTTACCTTTTACCCCAGCAAAGGGGAGTTACCTCCTCATTACTGAAAAGTAAAAACTGAAAATTAAAGAAAGAAAAGTATTGTGCGTAAAAGTAAATTGCGGAAAGTAAAAACTGAAAAGTAAAGAAAAGAAAGTACGAAAGCGGAAATTAATTACTGAAAGCTATAAATAAACAAACAAGATACAATCTTCTTAGTATTC
This sequence comes from Zanthoxylum bungeanum, assembly GCA_019454045.1. Classification (NCBI taxonomy): domain Eukaryota; kingdom Viridiplantae; phylum Streptophyta; class Magnoliopsida; order Sapindales; family Rutaceae; genus Zanthoxylum; species Zanthoxylum bungeanum. The sequence continues at coordinate 38,332 of SKCR01028307.1, forward strand.
TTAAGGAATTCATTAGAAGAAAGTATGAATTTTACAAATGAAATGGCTTGGTATTTATAGGCAAAATTTTGCCTCCATCAAATCATCCACCAAATCAATTATTAATTGCTCCACTAATTGCTCCAACAAATCCATTATTAATTGATCCACTAATTGCTTATCATGTTTGGTGGTGATTTGATAATTTTTATTATTTATTTAGTAATTTATTTTTTGCTTTGAAAATGATTGAAAGTGACTTTAATAATTACACACAACACACTTCTGGATGGTTCATCAATTTCGGGCATGAAATATTCAGAATTCGAAATTATTTTGTCTTTCAAAGCTGTATATCTTTGAGTCTTCGTTAATTTGGAACTTGAATCAGCTCAATCCGATATCGGAGTAAAAAGTTATGCCCAAATTACGACAGATGCACAAAATTGGAATTTCCAAAACTGCACTTCGTTAAAACGCCCTTTCAAGTTTCCAATCTCCAAAATTAATATGTCAAGTCCAATTTTTGCCCTTATTTGACCCACATTTCGTCCTAAATGATTTCATTGTGTCCCAATATTATTTTATCTGCAAAATAAACTAAACCACATCAAAACGTTCATCAAACCCGAGAAACTAAACAAAATATTAAGTAAAAGGGGCGGTAAATATTGATATATTTTTCGCTCATCAAAGGGCTCGGAGAGATGGACGGAATTTGACAAGAGAACCCGACCTCATTATACGAAGGGGTTGATGCAAGGACTGTGTTTATGATAGAGTAGGTCGGTAACCCGACCCGATCTAAAGAATAAGTGATGGATTTATGTTCATTTGAGTATTTCTGAAAACCGACCTAAGAGGTCCATGCTTAGCAACCCGACCTGATTGAGAGGTCAGAGAGAGTTTTGACCAATATCATTCATCTCGGTATGCTAATCCGAGGAATGAAGATGGGATCACATACCAATTTACGCTTGAGTCAAGTGATGTATGCCCTAAAGTGAGAAGATACTCTTCTAGAATACTAATGATGACTATGGGAAAGCAGTGGTTCACCGTGAAAGTAGCGGTTCACCGTGAAAGTAGCCCATGCCAGCTGCCATACGGCGATGCAGTGGTAGGGAAGTGACAGAGCAGAGCAGCCATAGGCCGTCAGAGGCCGCCATAAGCCGGTGCAGTAACAATGAAAATGGCTTATTTGATTGGCCGAATTTATGGGAGTTGAAGAGGGTTGTTACGACAATGATGACAGATTGACATGAGCTGACATCATGGGCGATAGAATAATGGATTTGGAAGCCTTTATAAAAGGGTTGAAGTTTCGGATTTAATGGTTAGAAAATTTTGCATCTCACAACTTGTAAAAAGCTAAAGGAGCCAAGAATCTAGTGACAGAGAGAGAAAGTTGGTCAGCACCCGACCTCTTGAGAGAATTATAACGAGTTAGTGTAAGACCTGAGGTACTTATTTTCGTATTCTTATTCAACCCCCACTTGTAACTCGGGTCGGTCTTGACCCCGAGTAAGTAATAAAATACACATTTTTTCTCCCGTGGAAGTAGGTTGAAGTCACTTTCCGTCGAACCACGTAAATCTTTACCTCTATGATTTATTTGTCTGCTTGCTAAATTTATTTTTAATTTCCTACTAATCAAACAAATTCATTATTGAGGGTTCTTTCACAAAATCGAGGTAATATATGATAACCGATGCTTCTTTTTGACTCAGAGGAAGTATATCGTGGAATCAATGCAGAAGGTTCAGTTGCATCATGCTAAACCATGTTTCACGCCTATGTGTACAAGTAGAAATTTGACTAAATATAAACTCATAGGTGGCTTCACCTTAGATAATTTAGCCGGTCATTTAAGAGTTATTTTTTTGGTGCAACGGGGGTATGGGTGACGTGGTATCACTAATAAATTAGTAAATGATATGTATGATTTAATATTCATCTTTTTAGTTATTTTTTAATATTTTAACACGCGTGGTAATGAATTATTGGATTATTGCACGGAAGACGTGTTACCTTCGTTGTATTATAGATTTTCTCGTCGTTTAGAGCCTTATCCAAATCAATATCCCATAAAATTTTGTGTCTATACATTTAAGTAAATTACAAAATTATTATTAATTTTTATGTTAAAAAATAATAAAATTTTTCTAATTGATTAGTTAATTATATTTTAAGATTATTAAATTATTATATTTTAGCAAATTTCTATCTTCTTGAGCCGCTCTAGTATAAACGCTGTGATTTTGATGATCCTCAGTTATATAGAAACACTGTCGGAGCTCTACATTATCTGGGATTTACTCGACGTGGCATAGCCTTCCGTGTCCATCGCGTTAGCAAGTTCATGCATCAACAGAAAGATACTCATTGGCATGCTGTAAAACGTATTATTCGGTACTTAAAGCACACGATGTGCTGACTCCTCCGTAATAGCAAGGAATTACTTATATCCTGGGATATTTTATTATTATTATTATTATTAATATGTTTTTATTGAATCGTTGGAAACCTCGCCGTCAAACCACCCCTTCCGGGTTTAAGCGGAACAGGTAAAACCCCCGACTGTCTCAAGTTCTTATAAGAAATGCACTCCCTAGATTCGAACTCATGACCTCAATTTGAGATCCGAAGCCCTACACCACCAAGCAATGTCTCTTGAGGACTATATATTCTATGGGATATGCTACCAAGTCACGCCCCTTGGGATACGGACTATATATCCTAGGATATGCTACTACATACTTTGAGTTTTTGTATTTTGAATTTATGACCACCTAAAGCTTCGTTATTTGAATTTGAATAAGTTGATAAATAGGAGTCATTACACTCATTCAATATCAAGAAAAGTATTCCAGATATGTTGCATTCTATAGTTCCCAATGGTAGGTTCTTATCTGTCACTAGAAACACCACTTCCCATCCAGAAAATTTTAATTTCATCATGTATGAGATGTATATATAGAATTCTTATAATGACGGGATCCTTCGTGCACTAAACCCCTTTCCAGAAAAAAACTAATATACATATATTTATATATTATACTTCTTTGAATTTTCAACAACACATGTGATTCCAATAGAGTAAGATTTTCTTTATTGCATACAATTTTTTTTTGTTTTTTCGAAAAGTTGACGACCAAATGATTGACATAATTAAACTTAATCATATACGTATTATACATTGAACATGACGAATAAATTATGGTTGGTTGGTCACTCCTTTCTTGTGACCTTGGTGGGGAAGATATGAATGTCAGTAGCACAATACAGACGCTAACTAAATTTAAACATCTTCTATACTTTGAATACAATTTTATGTATTGGGACTCATTAATGGAGTATTTTCTAATCAAATCTGCTTCCCTTTTGTCACAAGTGTTCTGTTGCTAATGATAATGCTTCAGCTCGTAACCTAATATTTTGAAGAATGTTCAATGAAAGCCAAAATCAGATGTATTCACAGGAAGAATGTTCAATGAAAGCCAAAGCTTAGCTGGAACAGGGGTGGAAACAGAGTCATTGAAGAAAGAAGAGGTGGTGTTATATTTGAAGCCTAGGAGCTTGTCTGTTTATAGCCGAGGGCTAAAAGCCTTCCAATAATCAAAGCATATGGTGACATCCCACATCGCTTAGGAAGGATGTCTGTGATGGGTTTTTGGTGGGGTTGCAATCAAACAATATCAAATGGTCCCTCCACATTACAACATATGAACCCAACCTTTTTTGGTGTCACAACGACAGCAAAAGTGAAAACAAAGGCTTCTTCAGATGTTAACTTGAAAAAGCACAACAAAAATTTATTGCCTGGAAAAATTTATATATGGTCTATTTTTTACCTGAAATGAGCTTTTACTTTTAAGTGCAGACCATTGCTCTTTTTCTATATCCATTTTTAGATTCGTCTTGTCACTGAAAGAAATTCTTATTTCCTATTGAGAATATTGTTTGCTCTATTATTATAGGTCTTCATATTTGAGATTGTGAGAGTGATTCAGAGCCTGAAATTATAAAAGGGCAGCACCATCAATAAATATCATCCAATGAACATGCAAATATTACTTTGAACAGAAAGCAAGACCCACTTAAAAGTTTGATAGAATTAAGCATCATCCTAGTGGCTGATTTCTGCTTTAAGAATCTAATGGGATGTAAAGAATATATAAAAATAAAAGAGAGTTTCCTTTTTTTTCTTTTTTCCCAAATAATGCTGTTATAACATAAAATAAGACACATAATATAGGGATGATAAAAAAAAATGCAGACATGAGATATTAGGGATGAAAAATAATATATATGATGATAAACGAATGTGACTATAAATACGGATTAAATCAAACGAATGTGATCATAAATTCACATATGTTTACCATATTTATTGCTAATATTTATAAATATTTTTTAAGATGAAGATAAATTTGTGCATTATAACATTTATGTTTGATATAAGTAGAGTCGGTAGCTTAATTTTAGATTTTTCTTATCACTATTTTTAACATATTATTAACATTCTGTTACTTCAATTTGCTCAAACTCAGCCACAATCTCGCAGCAACATATTAGCCTGCATTGTTAGATTTGCCTCCAATTTGCAGCCACAATCTCCCAGCTTCATAGGTGACTCAGTTTTTAAATAAGAAAAATAAAATAAAATAATGTTAATTAAATATTAAATTAAACTATTGTATCCCGAATAAAAAATAATAAATTGTTCTATTTTATTCCTAATCAAAAAATTAGCATCCACTTATTAAAATTATAAACCTATTATAATTAGAATAAATCAACTTAATAAATAGTTGTTAATTTTGTTATGTAAATAGAATCCCACACAATCACGGTTTGAAAAGATAACTATCATAAATAAGTTTTAATTGTCGAAATTTTTATACAATTAACATAAGAAGACAATCGCAAATTAAAAAGAAAACTAATATAATTGTGAGAAATCATAAATTTCATTAATTAGAAGCCAAACTGTAACATCTGGTAATCCAGCCACTTGTACATTACCAAAAGCCGATGACTGCCACATATCGGAGGCATGATACATAATAAAAATAATGTTTAAGCATTTATGAGCTCATGGGGGACTTTTTGAATATTTGGCAAAATCTCGCAGTTCCTACACGAAATTTATTTCATGGTAAAATCCGGACAGCCCGTGGTATTTGGGCTGTAACTTTTCAATACAAACTTTGATTTTTATGAATTTTATATCGTCGGAAAGGTAAGACCAAGACCTACAACTTTCAATTTAAATATTTTTCCAAATTACGAGGAAAACTGGGTCGAATTGGGTCATTTTCACAGACCCTCTGCATAGTGACGAAAGTAAGGCATAAAGAAAGAAATTAGTTTTCAAACTCAAGCCCAACATTTTTCTTTATGGCCCAATAACCCTAAATATCTTCCAAAGCCCCTAGACTTCTCTAAAAAGTGCCAAATAAATCAAGAAAACCAATTGAAGTCAATAGCCCCTAGTATATAAAGGTTACTATTTTTGTATCTTCAAATGAGAAAGAGAAGAAGAAGAAACGTAAGAGAGAAGAAGAAGAAGAAAGAAGGAAGAAGAAGGAAAGAAGAGGAAATACATGTCATTCTTCATATATGAAGTTAGAAAGAAGAATGGCATACATGGAAGACTTGAAGGATGCGAGAAGAATCAAATGAAATGAGGTAAGAGCAACTTGACCCAAATTTTGGATTGAGGAATTTTGATGATGTGATGCTATGATGATGTTAGTAAATTACTAAGAATTGCATTTAGTGGTATAATAAGCATGGAATTGGATTATATTAAAAAAAATGTCTAAACTTTTTTTTTTGAAATCCTAAAGTTAAGCTAAGTTGGAGTTATGAGATTAAAGAGTCAAATTGATGATGGAATGTTATTCTAGCATACTTGAATATTGAAGTTGAAGAATTATTTATGTACAATTGTAGTGTGAAAGTGTTGAGATGTATTTTGGTAAGATAGACTTTGGTTTAAGTTGAAAATCTAAAATTGGATATTAAAATAGGAAATTAAGCATGTTTTATAGGATATGAAGAGTGCTTATAATATTTCAAATTCTGTTGGGGGTCATCGGATTGGAAGAATTTAATGAGAAGGTGAAATAAGAAAGTTAAGTAAAGGTATTGGGGTATGATGCTTTCCTGACAGACAGTAAAGATTTACTTGTAAGTCAAGTTTATGATGTCTTATTGATGAATCGTAAATTTATGAATAAACTAGACATATAAGGTAGTAACATATCCAAAATTTAGAATTTTTGGACTTAAGATGAGACCGGACCGAATTTTTGAAGTCGGGCTATCTGCTGCTTATGTGCCCAGTTTTTCCAGTTGCATAGCCCCTGAACTTCAGTCCATAACTTGAGCTCTAGGAATAGAAATCATGATCCGTAAAATCCAACATAAAATAGACACATAAGTGAGTATTCTATTAAAATTTCAGCCCCAAATTCAACCCCGATTAAGCTCACCGTATTTTCAAAGTCAGTGCTGGTGCACTGAAATTTTCTGGAAAGATAGCAGAATATGGAGTTTTGTGAAGTAGCTTGTGAGATCCTCGAACGAGCGTAGTAAAAAATTTTAGACCACCCTAAAATATTAGTAACATAGCTCATCATATGTTTTCGCCGGGGTGCTTGTTAGGATTTCATCCATCTGAAATGGGTTGACCTGCTACCTTGTCGACAGGGGATAGTTCGTTCCTGGCTCAGTCTATGCGCGCGACTTGGGCGTTGAACGCTTGATATATTTTTAACGATGCATGCATGAAAAATGGTTTACGGATATGTTTTGGATATTCATATGGTTTTGTTATTTTTAGTATCCACTTATCAGGTCGTTCAAATGATCTGACCCCCTACTCCCAGATTCTTTGTTTTGCAGGTTTATCGGAGGACGAGTTCGAGGGGATGGATACTGATGGAAGTCACTAGGGTGTTTGGGTCTAACAAATTGAGTAAACATTAAATCACATTGCATTTATATTGATGAGTTGGGCATTGGTCCCATGCATGAGTTTATATATATGACATGAGATTAGTAGCTGTCAGAGAGTCAGAGGCTCAGGGGGATATGATGGCCTATTCCATGCCGGTGACATCTCCAGACTGGGGGTGTTTCAATTATGGTATCATAGCATGGTCTAAGGAGTCAGTGACTACAGTGGTCAGAGTTCTAGGGGTTTTATATACGTAGTATGTCCGAGGTACTAGTATGCGATGCATTACCTCTCCAGTATCTGATCCTCGAGTACGTCCTCAAAGTTCTATAGATAGGTTAGTAAGAATTCCTGAAATATTCGAATATCCTTCCTTATGAAGTAACTATATTCTTTGCAAATCATTCTACAGTTACCCTGGTTCATTTTCAAAATGTCCAAGGTAAGTTATGAAATAGAGTGTAAAATTATAAGGATATTCACCGAAGGAAGTAGAAAGAGAAGGAGAAAACTAGAAAGAAAAGTAAGGAATGATACAAAGATGTTCAAGTAACTAGAGATAGTAAGCGGGAAAATATAAAAATAGACGATAAAGAGGACACTAGAATTCATAGCAGTAAAAGGAATGTAGCATGCTTAAGTAAGAGCGAGAATGCCAAATAGACTCATGTAATGTTTCCTCCCTTTCGCAAGATTCATTTCTTCTTAAGAAGACACCTTCAAACCAAATCAACAGTCATCGAATACTATATATAAATGGCAAACTCTCTGAATAGCAAAAGATAGTCAGAAGCATAAGAGAGCTAAGAGATTGGAATTTGATATGGGAATCTCGATAGACTAGAGACGTCAAGAAGGGATATAGAGATTCTAGATCCCCAAACCTAGGCCCGTAAGCAAACAAATGAATATTGTAAGGAAAAATGATTAATAGCTTCAGCCAAGAAACCCAACAGAGATACGGCCCTAAGTTGCCCAAATTCTCCATGATACTGGTTAAGGAAGCTGTCTTGACGGAGTCTATCTCATACCTACCTTACATGTGTAATAGGCTTACCAGGACACAGAGTACCAGAACAAGGACATCAACATATGTTGAGACGTGAAACTCCTACCCCATCTTGTACTAGTATATATAAAGATAACCGTAAAGGAGTCTGATGATAGTATATACTAAGCAAGAAACATAGAGCGTTAAAAGATAAGATCACTCAGAAAAGGTCCTAGGAAATTTCTAAAGTTAGAAAGAAGAGAACCTAGTATATTTCAAGAATCTAGGAAAGCCAACATAAGATTTGAGGTATTATGAGAAGTTCATAAAATAGACCAAACACAGTAGAAACCCATAGATTAGACCAATGGTAGTAGAAGTCCGTGTAAGCCCAAAAAAGGAAAAACCTGGAAGAATGGAGATATTCAGAATTTAACAGGAGTACCAGTACAAATAATAAGAATTAAAAAGGCATAACTGCAACGTATAGCAAGAGTAAAAAGATAGGAGTCTAGAAAGCAGCCCATAAGAAATTACCACTAAATAGCCTCGGCAGTACGACTTAGAGCCAAGAGATAGGATGTGGAAATAGTAAAGAAGGATATGGCTAGTAACACGGAAGTTCAGCACATACAGACACATTGATAATGTAGCACGAATTTAGTAACGTAAATGGAAACCTCAAGATAGTTGATAAGAGTTGTGGAAACCTCAACATAGCTCATCATATGTTCCCGCCCCGACGCTTGTTGCATGTTTTTATATTTTTATAACCCATCATATGTTTCCTCCGGGGTGCTTGTTAGGGTCCCATCCATCTGAAATGGGTTGACTCGCTATCTTGTCGACAGGGGATAGTTCGTTCCTCGCTCAGTCTATGCGCGCGACTTGGGCGTTGAACGCTTGATATGTTTTTGACGATAAATGCATGAAAAATGATTTACGGATATGTTTTGGATATTCATATGGTTTTTATTTTTATTTTTAGAATGTTGGACAATTATGACTCATAGCATCACTATTTGTACAAAACATGGTATTGTTGTACAAATTAACTATGTGACAAAGGAAATTGCTCTTTTATCATTTGTAATTTGATTACCTGGATATATAAATGATAAAAGTCGTTATGATTGGTTCCAGATTAATAAGATATGAGACAGTATTAATCCACAAAGGTTTAATCATTAAATATCCCTAGTCGTAGTATTATCGAGACTGGACATCGATAATGCGGAATAGGCTAGTATTACACTTGTGCATGTTATGGAAGCGTAATAGTATAGTTCTCATTGGTAGTATAACTATGTGTCTATGGGAATCCCATTGGTAGTATGACTATGTGTCTATGGGAATCTGAATCAGGGTATGTGTATTTGGTCTTGACCTGAGACTTGCATCGCTAATACTTGCGACAATCAATATACTTTGGTTTTGGTCATCCGGGGCTTTAACAGGTTCTGTGTACGCCTCTTCTGGGTATACTGAGAATCGTAGTGTATTGGGTGTGATGTCAAGATAGAAGTATCACTTCAGTCATATGGAGATGATGATCACGCAGGGATACAGAACTGGTACTCTAAGGGCTATAGCCATCGAGGAAGTATGACTAGGTCATGACTTTCCGATCATAAAGAGACTAGTTGTTAGTGATTCGATATATGCTTCGTACGGGGCAGACACAACTTCAGCCCCAAGCCTAGCATGTGACATCCGATACTGGATCGTAATACGCAATACTACGTATACTACGCTTGACAAAGATCTTGTATTCCGTAGATGAATATTTCTGGAGAATTGGGTAGGCACGGTGCTTTGCTAGAAGCCAACCATGTCTTGTAAATCGGTAAGAACGTGGTACCGGGTACGCACGTATTCGGATAGTCCGATGACCATATTTACTGTCAACATATCCAGGGATCTCTTGGGTCGCATCCCAAAGATTCACCGATGATGTTTGACTCAAACAATATTAATCTGAGATTAATTTAGAGAGAGAATATTAATCTGGGATTAATTTAGAGAGAGAAAATTAATCTGGGATTACTTACGGCAAGAATTAATCTGGGATTAATTATTAGAGAAAGAATTAATCTGGGATTAATTGCATCGAGAATTTATCTGGGATTAAATTCGTCGAGAAGAGAGAACGCGATTAATTTGGAATTAATCGGTAAAATAAATTTAATAGTTAAATTAGATTTTACTATTTAATTTATTTAATTGGGCTAAATAATATATTAGATATATTAATTGAAATTGGATTTCAACAAGAAATTAAATTGGATTTAAATTTTAGCGAACGAATTAATTTGGATATAATTCACGAGTGATTTTCGTAATAATTTTACTGGGTATTATTATTTAATTAAATCGGATTTAATTATGTCGCGACGGAAAATGCGTTTAATCGGATTAAACGAATCTGAGCCCGAAGTGCAAGCCCACTTGAATTTTGAATTTAAAGTGGAGCTCACTTCACTTACATCATTAGTCATTTTTAGTGATAGATATGAGTGATGAATTTTGATGAAAACTTATAAAACACTCAACATATTTAATTTTAGAAATTAATTTTTCTCTCTCAATGTATTAGGCCGAATGGCCTTAAGTTGTTTTGGCCGAATGGGCTTAAAAACTACTCTGGGCCGAATGACCATTAAAAAAGTTCTTTTTGAATTTTGGCCACGTGGCCATTGATTCTCTTTGAAAAAGAACATAGCAATATTGCTTTTCTTTTTACGTGTGGCCATTATCTTTTTTTCTTTTAGTTTTTGCTAAGAAGAAAAAGAAAGCTTTTTACTCTCTCTGGATTGGCCGAAATGGCCTCTGCAATTTTTGGAAAATAACAAAAGGGCAAATGGCCTTTGTGTTGTCTATTTGGCCGAATGGCCATTCTTTTGAAGAAGGCCGAATGGCCATGACTTTAAAGGGGGCGATTGCTTCTCTCTCCATAGGGTAAATTTATTTCTCCTTGGGAGATCAAATTTGTTCCATTTGTTCTTGCTAAGACATAAGGGAGTCAATTAGAAGGTGATAGAGATACTCACCCATGAGCTTGGAAACTTCAACATCCATGAAAGTTTTGAACTCAAGCCGATCAATGTAAGTCCTCTGCAACTTATTTTTGATTTTTTATTCACACACGAATCACGCTTAGAGATCCCGTGACATGTCTAGGACACTTACAATTGTATCAGAGCGAGATCTAAACATGATTTAATTTCTAGGGTTTATAGACTTTATTTAGGGATTTTTGCTTGGAGCTTGTAAATGCCTAAATTGGTTGTTTGGACATGGTTGGATGATGATGACTTGGAGTTATGCATGATTGATTTTGTGAAAAATGGATTAGATTAATTTTCCCTAAAATCTACACCTTGGCCGAATACACCCTAGGAATTGCTCATGGTAATTTTTTGAATTAGACTATTGGATATGTTGATTCACATGAAATTGAATGTTAATTGTTGATTTAATTAGATTGAAATCAAAATTGGATGTTAATTTCATGTATTGCAGTGAGTGTGAAGCATGTTGTAATGGATTGATTGTGCTTTAATTTGTGTTGGACATAAATTAAAATGTTAAGCATGATTAATTAGATTAATTAGTGTTTTGGAAATACTAGATTAATTAATTAATTGTGTTAATTGTACTTTAATTGAATTAATATATAATTTGGAATAATGTATTAATTTAATTTGTTGTATTTGGGCTATTGGGTTTGGTTGGGCCAAATTTTAGTCTTGGATTATATTTGGGCCTAAACCATTTCCATAAAATCCAAAATATGATAATTGGACCTTTAATAATTTAATTGGGCCTAATGGGCCAAAATTGATTCTATGGCATAGAATGATTCCTAATTGGGCCTTAGCATCTTGGGTTTGACCCATAATTGCCAAAGCCCATGCCTAATGAATTAATTGAAAGCCTATTGGACTTTAATTAAATAGTATTGGATACTAATTGGGCCTTTGAGACCCATTAAGATTGGATTTTGAATCTAAGTCTTTAAGGCACATAATTAAGTGTAATTATTTAATTTGGAATTAAATATGAATTAGTATTGGATACAATTTTAATTGGATTTAAAATTGTAGTTCGATATAATTCAAGAATACTTACTTCGAGTATTTATTCTTAAACGAGTTTGACTCGCGCAAATCAAATCGTTGTATGAACATTGGATGGTCATTAATCAAAGATTAATTAATTGGATTAGATTGATTGAATAACATGCTTTGTGTGAATACTTGGATGTATGTATAAATAATGTATATCAGATGGATATTAGAAGGGTGGGGGCAATTTTGGAAATTGTTGTAATAAATTTAGAGTTTATTAAATTGGACCTGCGTGTCCAGCCTATTACCTCTTTTCTCATTGTATTTCTCTTCTCACCAATTCTCCTCAATGTAAATGAGGTTTCTTTAGAAGTATTATGTAATTGGGTAGAAGTAAGAATATTGCTAGCGGGAGAGAGGAAAGAGAGAGATTTGTTCTAGGAACAAATTGTATTATATATCCATCTGCATATCATTATTAATTTTATCGCGCCTTATTATGCTTTTAGAATGCATGCTTAAGGGTGTATGATGAGACCTAATCAAAGATAATATTAAGCATTTTCCTTCCATTGAGTGATTCATTCTCAAGATTCAAGATTGGCACTGGTTTGTTGGCCAAAGTCAAGACCTTTTTCCATCGCGGATGTGTTTGAATCATGAAGGCTTTGTTCCATATCGTATGTCTTGTCCAAGTTGTGATTTGTTGGCCAAAGTCAAGATCACTTCTTGTCCATCGACATCGATTACGAAGCTTTCCAAAGTCAAGGGGTCCCGTTTAACTGGAATCATTAAGCTTGTTATGTCAAAGCCAAGACTTAATTGATTCAGAGGAAAATGTTAGGAAAATATATTGGATATATTGGCATATATATTATATATATGTTGCGGACTTGGAGGTCCACCTACTGGATCTAGGAATTGGATGAGATCCAATTGATCTTAGAGATCTACCTAGTTAAATTTTATACAACTTGTTGGCCAAAGTCAAGGTTGTGTGTTATTTAACGGGATCCTAGCCCACTAGGAAACTAGGTTTCCTGATTACTCCACAGAGGGTTAGAGGCTCGCCGAAAAATAGTGGGAGGCAAGTATTAAATTTGTAATTTCGTTTAGATACTTTCCAATACGCGCTCATTTTATTTTTCGTCATTAATTATAAATATATTAGTTGAACTAATATCAATTGTTGTTTTAATTAAACAGTTGGACTGTATTCAAACTACTTCGTTTGTGGTTGGTTATATAATTGGATTATAGTAATCAATACATTTGATTGTAACCAATCAATTGTAGTTGATTATATAGTTAGACTATAGTAATCAGTATATTTAATTGTATCTGAAATCGTTGATTGGATAGTTGGACTATAGTAATCAAGCTGACTGAAAGATTAGCGTCAAATGACATAATCCTGGGGAAAATGTCTTTAATGGCTTTAATTTTCACATTGGGAATAGAACTTCAGGATAGTCATGAGAGCTGAGAAGTTATTCTATTTGATAGAGAAACCTCTCAATCATGAGCCCAAAGTTGAGAAAATAGTAGAGCATGAGCTTGGGAAGACTCATTGTAATGATAACTTTAGTGCTCAATCTGTTATGCACAACCAAAGCTTATTAAAAGGACATATCCCAAGTTGTCTGCCTAAACTGTGGCAAACAAGGTCACTAGAAGTGTGACTGCCGTATGGACAAGGCATATATGAAGGAAATGAAGGCGGGACAAGGTTCCGGCTTCAAGAATGTTTGTTATAAACATGTTCACTACTGGTTTTAAAATTGGATTTTTGATACTAGAAGTGGTACATGAATATATGTACTGATGTGCAGGATCTGCTGATAAGCAGGATACTGGCTTCAGATGAGATCGACCTACAAGTCAGAAACAGGACGAGAGTCGCTATTTTGGCCGTTGAAACTAAAGTTTTGGAACTGCCATTTGGGCATGTACTTAAACTATGAGACTGTTATAATGTATCTAGTTTGACTAGGAACATTATCTCTGTATCTAGTTTAACCCGTTACGGGTATACCTTCGTATTCCAGAACACAAGGTGTTTTGTTTATAAAGATGATATTGAGATATACACATTAGATGTGAATAACAATATTTATATTTTGAATATAAATGAATCTCAAGCATATAAAATGACAAACAAATAGCTCAAATTGAGTAAATCAAATGAGACTTATTTGTGGCATTGTTGTCTATGAAAAGTTAACAAGACTCGTATATTCACACTTTTGAAGAGTGGATACTTGGAAGGATTTGAATCTAATTCAAATGATGTCTACGAATCTAGTTTAATTAGGAAAAGTGCCTAAAACACCTTTTACTTGGTAAAAGTGCAAGTGCCACCGATCTGTTAACCTTCGTTCATGGTGACGTAAGTGGGCCCATATCTAACTAGGCTAGAGGTGGATATGACTACGTCGTAACCTTTACGGATATGGCATCGCGTTACGGTTATGTTATCTTATGAAACACAAGTTAGAAACTTTTGAGTAATTCAAAGAGTTTCGACACGAAGTAAGAAAACAGACCGGTAAAAGTATTAGAACATTGCGGTTAGACCATGATGGACAATACTTAAACATATGAGTCACTCTGAGCTACCAATTTCCTTCTGAAGATATGCATTAAACAATGCAATAATTATTTTGAATAAGGTTCCATAAAACTGTTAGACAGACTTCATATTAAAAATGAACAGGAAAGAAACCGGGTTTCTCATTCCTAAAGATTTTGGAATGCTGGGCATATGTTTGGATGGTACCAAACTAGAACCCAAATCGGATAAGTTCCTATTTATAGGTTGTCCTAGGGAAACCAAAGTATAGTACTTATACAACTCACAAAAGAACAATGAAATTGTTGCTCTCCTTGCGATTTCCTAAGAGGAATTCCTATATGCAGTGGTAAGTGGGAGGAAAGTACAACTTGATGAAAATCGGAGTAATACTGTTCCAGGCACCGACTCCTTTACGGAACATAAACAGTTCATCAGGGATGAAACTGTACCACAATCTTCGAATACACAAGAACCGCGTAGGTCGGAGAGAGTCAGAAAACAACCTGGGAGGTATGGGTTTCTGATCTCACCTCATTAAGATATCAATCTTATTGAGGAAGAAAACCGCTACGTATGAGGAAGTGATACAAGGTATCGAATCCGTTTTATGGCGAAGTGCCATGAAGTCCGAAATGGATTCCATGTATATCAACCAAGTTTGGATACTGGTTGATGTACCAGAAGGCATTGTGTCTATTGGTACTATATGAATCTTCAAGGAAGACATACATGGATGGCAACATACAAATGTACACAGCTAGGCTTGTACAGAAAGGGTATCGTCAACGACATAGTGTCGACTACAACGAAACTCTTTCACATGTTGCCATGATTAAATCCATTCGGATTATGCTTGCTATAACTGCATATTTAGTTTATGAAATATGACAGTTGGACGCCAAAATCACTTTCCTTAACGGAAACCTTTTGGAGGATGTTTGTATACAACATCCTGATGGTTTTGTCGTGCCAAAACATGCAAACAAGGTTTGTAAGTTAAATCGATCCATTTATGGATTGAAGCAAGCATAGCGTTCTTGGAACCAACGTTTTGATGAGATCATAATGATATATGATTTAATTCAAAACGAAGATGATTATTGTGTATATAAGAAGGTTAGTGGGAGCGCACTGACAATGAATGTCCTATAAGTTAATCATATATTGCTTCTTAGCAATAACATTCCCATACTAAAATCGGTGAAAGCTTGGCTTTCATGAAAAATACTCCATAGAATATCTGGGAGAAGCAAGCTTTATTCTATGAATAAAGATCTACTGGGATAGATCTAGAAAGCTGCTGACACTCTCTCACTGTTTGTGCATTTTTGATATGTACATGATATGATGTCTCATATGCTTTGAGCACACGTAGACACAATCAGGCCAATCTAAGTGATGGTCACTAGATTGATGTAAAGAACATCCTTGAGTATCTTGGACGAACTAAGGATGCTGTATTAAAATATGGGGAAATGAGAACTTGAGGTAACTAGGTTCACCGCTTGCAAGTTTCCAAACCGATGAAAAGACTGTAAGTCGCTATAAGGGTACGTATATAGTTTGAATAACGGAACAGTGAGATGGAAATCTTCCAAGCAAGATACTGTTGCCGAATAAATAACAAAAGCGGAACATTGCTGCAGCTGATGCAGCAATAGAAGCATTTTGGATCTAAATAATCCTAATTTGATTAGGAATAGTTCTATTAGCAGCTGAGCTAGGCTACAGCGCAGGCTAAAGAACCACGGTCTCATCATTGATCCAAGTATGTACTTTGACTAATTCATCTGATTCGTTCGATCATACATCGTGGCGATGTGATGATCGAATAAATCGCATCAGATGAAAACCTTTCAAATCCGCTGACAAAAGCTGTTTCTCAGCAGAAGTTTGAGCGACCCGTACATATTTCAAGTGTTAAACACCTGAGTGATTGGCTATAGGCCAAATGGGAGATTGTTGAACAATTATGACCCATAACATCACTATTTGTACAAAACATGGTGTTGTTGTACAAATTAACTATGTGACAAAGGAAATTGCTCTTTTATCATTTGTAATTGGATAACCTGGATATATAAATGATAAAAGTCCTTATGATTAGGTCCAGATTAATAAGATATGAGACAGTATTAATCCACAAAGGTTTAATCATTAAATATCCATAGTCGTAATATTATCGAGACTGGACATCGATAATGCGGAATAGGCTAGTATTACACTTGTGCGTGTTATGGAAGCGTAACGGTATAGTTCTCATATATTTGGGTATTGGATACTCATGCAAGTGTAATTGGAGGTTCTGTTTACCGATGGTACGGAAACAGCTTCGCTCTGGATAGACCCCTCGGAATACCATTGGTAGTATGACTTTGTGTCTATGGGAATCCGAATCAGGGTAGGTGTATTTGGTCTTAACCTAAGACTTGCATCGCTAATACTTGTGACAATCAATATACTTTGGTTTTGGTCGTCCGGGGCTTTAACAGGTTCTGTGTACGCCTCTTCTGGGTATACTGAGAATCGTAGTGTATTGGGTGTGATGTCAAGATGGAAGTATCACTTCAGTCATATGGAGATGATGATCACGCATGGATACAGAACTGGTACTCTAAGTGCTATGGCCATCGGGGAAGTATGACTAGGTCATGACTTTCCGATCATAAAGAGATTAGTTGCTAGTGATCCGATATATGCTTCGTACGGGGCAGACACAACTCCAGCCCCATGCCTAGCATGTGACATCCGATACTGGATCGTAATACGCAATACTATGTATACTACGCCTGACAAAGATCTTGTATTTCGTAGATGAATATTTCTGGAGAATTGGGTAGGCACGGTGCTTTGTTAGAAACCAACCATGCCTTGTAAATCGGTAAGAACGTGGTACTGGGTATGCACGTATTCGGATAGTCCGATGACCATATTTACTGCCAATATATCCAGGGATCTCTTGGGTCGCATCCCAAAGATTCACCGATGATGTTTGACTCGAACAATATTAATCTGGGATTAATTTAGAGAGAGAATATTAATCTGGGATTTATTTAGAGAGAGAAAATTAATCTGAGATTAATTACGGCAAGAATTAATCTGGGATTAATTATCAGAGAAAGAATTAATCTGGGATTAATTGCGTCGAGAATTTATCTGGGATTAAATTCGTCGAGAGGAGAGAACGCGATTAATTTGGAATTAATCGGTAAAATAAATTTAATAGTTAAATTAGATTTTACTATTTAATTTATTTAATTGGGCTAAATAATATATTAGATATATTAATTGAAATTGGATTTCAACAAGAAATTAAATTGGATTTTAATTTTAGCAAACGAATTAATTTGGAATTAATTCGCAAGCGATTTTCGTAATAATTTTACTGGGTATTATTATTTAATTAAATCGGATTTAATTATGTCGCGACGGAAAATTCGTTTAATCAGATTAAATGAATCTGAGCCCGAAATATGTTGAGCAAGCCCACTTAAATTTTGAATTTAAAGTGAGGCCCACTTCACTTACATCATTAGACATTTTTGGTGATAAATATGAGTGATGGGTTTTGATGGAATCTTATAAAACACTGAACATATTTAATTTTGGAAATTTATTTTTCTCTCTCCATACTTTCGAATGGCCTTAAGTTGTTTTGGCCGAATGGCCTTAAAAACTACTCTTGGCCGAATGGCCCTTAAAAAAGTTCTTTTTGAATTTTGGCCACGTGGCCATCGATTCTCTTTGAAAAAAAACAAAGCAATATTGCTATTCTTTTTACGTGTGGCCATTATCTTTTTTTATTTTAGTTTTTGCTACGAAGAAAAAGAAAGCTTTTTACTCTCTCTGGATGGGCCGAAATGGCCTCTGCAATTTTTGGAAAATAACAAAAGGGCAAATGGCCTTTGTGTTGTCTATTAGGCCGAATGGCCATTCTTTTGAAGAAGGCCGAATGGCCATGACTTCAAAGGGGCCGATTGCTTTCATTTGTTTCATTTGTTCTTACTAACACATAAGGAAGTCAATTAGAAGGTGATAGGGATACTCAACCATGAACTTGGAAGCTTCAACATCCATGAAAGTTTTGAACTCAAGCCGATCAATGTAAGTCTTCCGCAACTTATTTTTGATTTTTTATTCACACACGAATCACGCTTAGAGATCCCGTGGCATGTCTAGGACACTAACATAGTATCCACTCACCAGGTCATTTAAACGATCTGACCCCCCCCCCACCATTGGGGATTTGGGCAAAATATCCGGATTACGCAGTGGAATGCGGAAAAATCAAATTTTCCTATTTCTTTAAATTTTTTTGGGTAATTAAAATAAACTTATTTATTTTAATCACTCAATACTCAAAAATAGAAATATTAACCCAGAAATCATAATTTCAGTAAATTACTATACAACCCCGAAACTTTTCATTTTAATCATTTTAGTCATAAGTTGTTCAAAACAAGCTTAGGTGATTTCCAATCACAAACAAAATGATTTGTACATCAAATATGCATTAAAAATAGATTTAAAATTTTTCAGATTTTTCAGTAATCACAGAAATGCCCCAAAACTTTATATTTTGATCATTTTAGTCATAATTTGTCAAATACATAATTAGGTGATTCCAAATCACTACCAAAATTATTTATTCACGTATAATACATGAAAATGCAAATTACAATTCAAGAAATAATTTTCCCTAAATTGCCGAGAGGTCCCTCAAGTTTCCAAGAATTACACTTTAGTCCAAATTGGTTCAAAACCATTCAAGATCAAGTCCAATCAACATCAAAATTAGGGGTGTGCATTAATCGGTTTTAACCGATTAACCGAACCGTTCCGACCCATTTTTTATTATGGTTCGGTTAATTCGGTTAATTCGGTTATTACGGTTAAAATTTTTAACTTTTTCAGTTATTCGGTTCGGTTATGGTTATGAGATTCGTATAACCGAACCGACCGATTAACCAAAATTAAACTATATATATATATATATATATATATATATATATATATAATATATATATTAGCGCGTTCGAATCCTTTAATTTTTTATAGTTAAGATAGTCTGCATGTAAACTCTCAATTGGTTGTAGTTATATTGATTTGATAATACTACCCGAAAATAAAATTGATAAAATTCAAATGACAAGCTGCATTAATAGCTTGGTTTTGACTCTTTTTAATTTCTCTCAAGAATTTAAAGGTAAAAATACATAAAATTTCAAATGTGTAGATTTTGCATCGTGGTGGATTCGTGACCCTTAAAATTTCTAACATGGCAGGTTTGGAAGCAAATCAGAGGCCGTGACAATCATCGAGGGTTTAAAAAATATTTCTCTCGCATGTAATTAAATATAGATAAATTTAATCAAATGTTAGTTAGAATCGGTATTTTTAGAATTGGATATGTGATCGAATTAGTGATCCAAAAAATTTAAATGCGTCAATGGTTTGACCGGTTGAAACATTCCGAAAAAATCGGTAGAACCGACCTACATCATATATAATTTTACTAATTAAAAATTATAAAAAATATTAATTTTTAATTTATTGAATTGGTTAATAACCGAATTAACCATAACCGACCGAAATATAATGGTTAATTGGTTAATGGTTATGTGTCATAAATTGGTTAAATCGGTCACACTTTTATTTAACTGAAACTTTCGGTTACGGTTAAAAAATCAAGAATTAACCGACCGAATCGACCGATGCACACCCCTAGCCAAAATTAATATGCATCATATATACATAATTAGTTAACACATATATGAAAAGTCTCAAATTTGTAGAGGGTTATGAACCTTAATGTCTCAAAATTGTTCAATAGGCCAATTAACACCAAATTAATAAACACTTTAATTCAATCCTTACTACATCAAACAAGTCTCACCACCATGAAACAACTCAAGAATAATTATAGGTCATTTATGAGTGGCTAAGCAACTCTAGAATGACAACATCACCGTCAAATGGCTAAAAGAATACAAATAAACTAATTTCATACATTCTTTATACATATACATGCTTCCATCTTTCTATCAAGATCCCAACCATCAAAATACAAACACAAAGGAGTAGAGAAAAAACTAAGCTACACAAGTTGAAGCCTAGAATCATAGAAACATTTTTCATGAAGAAGAAAGTAAGAAAAACTTACAAAATTCCTTTGATTTCCAAGCTTTCTTTTCTTATTTCTCTTTTTCTCTCAACTCACTTTTGTATTTGATCTAGGGTTCTTGAATTATGAAACAAAAAATGAAAAAACAAGGCTTATATATATTCCCACATGTGGCCGAAAACAAAGAAGAATAATTGCCAAGTAATTTTTCAATTTTTATTTCACTAATTAATGTTGGAAAATGATTTAATTAAAAAAAATGTTGTATTATCCAATAAATACCACACTTGGACTAATTAAATCAAGTCATTTATACCAATTAAAAAAGGCCATTCCAACCAATTAAAATAAGTCATTTATCTTACTTTAATAAAGTAAAAAGATATTTATTATTTAATTAATTTAATTATTCAATATTTGAATAATCAAATAATTAAATACAAATATCTTAAATATATGTATTATATTTACATTAAATAATCAAAATACATATGTTAAATATAAATATCAAATTCCATAATTTGACATTTAATAAATGGCCGAAAGATCCCAAACGCATGTATTATCGTTTAACTGTTAAACGACTTATAAATAATCAATATTATTTATAAAAGTTGCCCTAATGCCCTACGAGTATGTTTCATTAGTGAGACTCTCTAGATTCAGGCATATCCGTCACGAAATCTAATTTCGTGTCCATAATCTACCCACCCGTAAATTATTACGACCACGGATAAACTCGCTGAATCATACAGCTTGAGGTTATCGCATAAGTATAATCCATCTGTCACAGGTATTCGGATTATCCCAGAGATATAGATAAAAACGTCAATTCTCTATAGGTATAATCTCGTCGATGATTCTATTAGCAATATCTTAATAACACTCATAACTAACTTCTACAGTGTACCACGGACTCATGGATTTAACATATTGCTAATTGCACATTGACTACCTATGCTCTGTACACAGAACTGACGGATCCTATCTTGATACACACAAGATATCATGAGGATCAGTTCATACCCAACGAACAAGTGGAGGTCTGATCTAAATAGATAGATGACGTGACTGCCATCAAAGTGTGGAGGATACCTCATACATCCACAGTGGTATCTCAAGTCGAATGACCACTATGCTCACTTGACCAGAGAAGATTCCTATCGACGTTGGTGTACCATCTATTAGGAAATATTCAGTGATTCGTTCAGTGTTTATCCAATATAAACACCTACACATCTATACGAGTCTCCCAGACTCATGGTTCATTGGGATAAACCATCGGACCAAGTCTCGATATACGACGTGTACTGGTCTCAGCAGATTGTACTAACCGACCAGTGTTAGTAAATCTTGACCAGAAACTTTATTTGATAATATACTTCTAGTAGTGACACTTCCCAATATCAATTAGAAATTACTTTGTAACTGCGCACTATATTATATATTATCAGGTCTTTGTCTAATATATACATATCACTAAATCACATTTAGTTTCAATCTAATCGTAATTAGATCAAATATGTATATAAAAGCAAGAAGTACTACCATAAATAAGTAATATTATGAAAAAAAAATTATTTATATTCATGAATCGAACATAAATATGATCCGGATTGGCACTCTGAGCACCAACTCTAACACCCCCCTCCCAGATTCTTTATTTTGCAGGTTTATTCGGAGGACGAGTTCGAGGGGATGGATATTGATGGCAGTCACTAGGGTGTTTGGGTCCAACAGATTGAGTACACTCATGTCAGAGTCATAGCAGAGTTTCATGCATATACTTGTTGTGTACAAGTCATTGCAATAAACTAAAAGTGTCTAGTACAAAGTTGTAAAGAGGAATACATTTGAATTTTTTGTTATAAGCATTAAATGACAATATATTTATATTGATGAGTTGGGCATTGGTCTCATGCATGAGTTTATATATATGAAATGAGATTAGTAGCTGTCAGAGAGTCAGAGGCTCAGGGGGATAGGATGGCCTATTCCCTGCTGGTAACATTTCCGGATTGGGGGTGTTTCACAAACGGAAGTAAAAGAGTAAACTTGGACGAAAATGGGAACACATCGATTCGATGAGGGTTGTTCGATTGAGTTGATTAAGAAAAAAAATATTTTTTCTTTATATTACTTACTCTCTTTATTTTTTTAAGATGTATGATTTTGATGGAAATTGCACTATAAACTTTGACTTTGAATGCGAATTTAATTTTGAATTTGTAAATTTACTGTTATTTTTTTGAATTAATTACTATAATTTCTTTAATTTTATTTCTTTGCAATCCAAAATTTATAGAGCTTAACAAGTTTCTTTTAAAGGTTAGCAATATTACTTAATTCATTAATGACTATTTTAATCTAATAACTGATTCGAAAATGATTGTTCGATTGAGTTGATTAAGAAAAAATATATTTCTTATATTGTTTTTTTTAGGATGTATGATTTTAATAGAAATTGCCCTATGAACTTGGACTTTAAAGATGAAATTAATTTTGAATTGTAAGGCTACTGTTACTTTTCTTATATAATTATCATAATTAATTTTATTTTATTTGTTTGTAATCCAGAATTTATAGAGCTTAACAAATTTCTTCTAAAGGTTAGCAATTTACTTAATTCTTTAAAAACTATTTTAATATAATAACTGATGGATTCTCATAATCATTATTTATTTTCCTTTAAATACTTTATTTTAGCCTTTTAATAGCCTCCCAAAATAATATTTTTCTAATTGTTATTTGTTTTCTTTTAAAATCTTTATGTTAGCCTCTATTTGAAATCTTATTGTTGATGGTGTTTTTTAGGCACTATGATATTTAAGCAGCACGGCAGGGGTAAAAGGGTAACTCCCTTCTTGATCGAGATCATTAATACCGACCCGACCACATGAGTTAGGAGCCGAGCACTTATGATCTGTAACCCGACCACATAAGATCGGATGACCGGGCATTATAAGATCGACAACAGCATTCTCAGCTCAAATGACCATTATGACCGACCTCATGAAGACCGAGCATATGGCGAGGCGTGCTCCGGAGGATGACACCCTATTCTTGTGGATAAGACGACAAGTTATCCTATTTTCATGGGGAAAACTAGTGAGACAGAGTCCTAGTAGGATAAAGAAAGTAAAGGTAGTTTTGATTAGGAATCCTTATGGGAAAAAAGAATAGTTTTGACTAGGAATCCTTATGGGAAAATGAAATTGTTTCAACTAGAAATTCTTGTACAAATAGGAATATGATTTCTTCACCATTATAAATAGGAGGGTAGAGTGAGTGTAGAGAGGGACATGAAGAAAGGAGAAGAAGAGGAGAATCGGAATCAATATCAGAATCATTACCATCAGACTTGTAAAAACAAGACGCAGAGCCGAGAAGCGTGTTTGAGTAATAAAAGTATCATCCTTTTTGTGCCCGTGGACGTAGGTCGGAACAAGATCCGCCGAACCACGTTAAATCTCCTTGTCAATTGGCGTATTTATCTGTCTTTTGCCAAGTTTGCTTTTGGTCCCCCATAACCAAACAAATTCACTATTGAGGGGGGATTGTCTCTGGAGCAAAAAACCCTTATTGCCCATGAGACCAAAATCAACCGTCAACAGTTGGCGCCGTCTGTGGGGACTCGACAAAAAGCGGCTCGCGTAGTAAGACGATGGCAGAAGGTGGAAATCACCAATCGTCGGGGAATCCAGCTATAGATTGGATGAAGAAGATAGAAGAAAGCATAAGGAAGGACATGGAGGATAGTCAGACCCTCCTAAAAACCATGATGGACCGACTGGAGAAAATGGAAGGGGGGAACCGCGAGAAGCTTGAAACCAGAGCTAATCAAAGAAGATGAGAGATAGCAGATGGAAAAAGGGTCGCCGATGTGAGTGATGACGATGAACCGATGAGGAAGGGTCCCTACGGGATGAGGTCCGTAGTGGTAGAAAAAGATTTACAAATGGAGGATACGTGGGAAGAAGAAGAGGGGAGACAATCAACATATTCTTCCTATGATAGCCCCCGCGACACCAGAAGGGGAAATATGAAGCATGGTGAAACTGGACGGGAAGTCTCAAGAGATTAGGAACGCCGCACCCGTGGTGACAGACGCGAAGGAGGCCGCGGGAGGCGGCATAGTGCCACAGATGGCAGTATAAAGTCTTGGTTAAGAAAAGAAATGGCCAAGTGAGGAGTAAACCCCAAAATTGATACAGCAGATGCTCGGGACGGTGAGGTTGAATCTCCCTTCACGAAGAAATAAGGTCGGAAAAATTCCCAAGACATTTCAACATGCCATCCATGACGCCCTACAAAGGCCATTCAGATCCAAAGTCTCATAGTGAAAGTTTCGTCCTATTGATGGAGGTCCAAGGGGTAGTAGGGGATGCCATTTGCAAAGTATCCCCCTAACCTTGGGCGGGTATGCCATTCTGTGGTTCAGAAGTCTTGCCCCGGGAAGCATCAGTAGCTTCGCTCAACTCAGAAGGTTATTTGTTCGACACTTCAAAGGGGCATGCGTCCCAAAGAAAATGGTGGGAGAATTGAGACTGATTAATCAGGGGGATGATGAGCCCCTGAGGAATTTTATTGAAAGGTACCACAATTTGGTGCTCGAGGTCGGAGCGTACGAGTCATCGGAAGCACTAGAAAGTCTCAAGGGAGGTCTGAAGGTCGGGAAGTTGTGGACTCACCTGAGGATTCAAGACGTATCGGATTATGCCACTGCTCTGGAGTTGGCCAGGAAGTTTATCTTAATAGAGGAGGAGAAAAAGATTGCCCGGGGAGTAGACACCCGAAAGGCTAAGATACTTAGGTCAGACAATCAGTGGGATTCGATTAGAAATTTGAGGAGACCAATCCCGGAGCAGAAGAAACTCAGACCGACACCTCCGAGTAGTCATGTTCAAAAGATAAAGTCATTTGTCCAAGTCAACCGTGTAGCGGGGAGAACAATACACACCCTCCTGAACAAACCTATGGCCCAGATAGTTCGGGAAATCCAGGATAAAGGTCTGTTGGCCGAGCCTAATTTGAAAGGGTTCCCGATTGAGGAGGGAAATAGTAGGGCATACTGTATCTACCATAACGTAAGAGGACATGCCACGAATGGGTGCAGAGACCTGCGAGAGCAGGTGGAAGACTTGGTGAAAGAAGGCTATCTCAGTGTGTACATAGACCATTCGGTTTTTGAGGTCGACCAAGTTGATGGCGGAAGTCATCCGGTCGGATGCGTGGAATGCTAAGATGCATAGAGGATGTATTAAGAAGAGCCTTGCTTGTAGTGACCCTTGTAGAGTTGCAAGAAAGGCAACAGATCCCAAAAAGGTGAGTAAGACCTTTTCTGTCTTAGGTTGACATTTGATTATGCTTTTTTGTTATGGCTCACACAATGGTTTTGATATTTGTTTTACGGCTCGGGTCTGCTCTTGTATCGCCGAGTCCGTTTTGTTGATATATGTTTTATGGCTCGGGTCTGCTCTTGTACCGCCGAGACCGATGTCTCTTTCCGGCTCGGGTCTGCTCTTGTACAGCCGAGAACGATGTTTATTCGGCTCGGGGCTGGATTTCGTTCCGCCGATGCCACTTGTTTATTCAGCTCGGGGTCGGGTTACGTCCCACCGAGTCGGCTTCTTTGGACTGTGGAGTGTAACATTCCCCCAGAGCCAGTTTTTCTTTCAGCTCGGGGTCAGGTTACGTCCCACCGAGTCGGCTTCTTTGGACTGGGGATGTAACATTCCCCCACAGCCAAGTTTTTCTTTCAGTTCGGGGTCGGGTTACGTCCCACCGAGTCGGCTTCTTTGGACTGGGGATGTAACATTCCCCCAGATCCAAGTCTTTCTTTCAGCTCGGGGTCGGGTTACGTCCCACCGAGTCGGCTTCTTTGGATTGGGGATGTAACATTCCCCCAGAGCCAAGTTTTTCTTTTAGCTCGGGGTCGGGTTACGTCCCACCGAGTCGGCTTCCTTGGATTGAGGATGTAACATTCCCCCAGATCCAAGTCTTTCTTTCAGCTCGGGGTCGGGTTACGTCCCACCGAGTCGGCTTCTTTGGACTGGGGATGTAACATCCCTCAGAACAAAGTCTTTCTTTCAGCTCAGGTCGGGTTACGTCCCACCGAGTCGGCTTCTTTGGACTGAGGATGTAACATTCCCCCAGAGCCAAGTTTTTCTTTTAGCTCGGGGTCGGGTTACGTCCCACCGAGTCGGCTTCTTTGGACTGGGGATGTAACATTCCCCCAGAGCCAAGTCTTTCTTTCAGCTCGGGGTCGAGTTACGTCCCACCGAGTCGGCTTCTTTGGACTGGGGATGTAACACTCTCCCAGAGCCAATTCTTTCTTTCAGCTCGGGGTCGGGTTACGTCCCACCGAGTCGGCTTCTTTGGACTGGGGATGTAACATTCCCCCTAGAGCCAAGTCTTTCTTTCAGCTCGGGGTCGGGTTACGTCCCACCGAGTCGGCTTCTTTGGACTGGGGATGTAACATTCCCCCAGAGCCAAGTCTTTCTTTCAGCTCGGGGTAGGGTTACGTCCCGAGTCGGCTTCTTTGGACTGGGGATGTAACATTCCCCCAGAGCCAAGTCTTTCTTCAGCTCGGGGTCGGGATACGTCCCACCGACAGACTTATCATCGACATGGGATCAGAGCATCTCCCCCATGGTCGGCCCTCTATTGGTCTGGGGAGGTGACATTCCCCCAGATCCAAATGTTTCTTCTCAGCTCGGGGTCGGGTTACGTCCCACCGAGTCGATCGTCATCAGCATAAGGGCAAAGCATTTTCTCCACAGGTAGATATCGGGATCCTCGTTGACTGAGCACATGAAGGTGGCAGGAAGGACCAGATTTCCAGCCAAGGCATTTTTCTCTGTGGTTCCTGGAGTGACTACCGACGGATTCATCGACACACCATTTTTTTTTATAGTTCCCGGCATCAACTCACAAACTCGTTGTTACCGAGAACTATGGGATAGATGTTGATGGTGTTTTTTAGGCACTATGATATTTAAGCAGCACGGCAGGGGTAAAAGGGTAACTCCCTTCTTGATCGAGATCATTAATACCGACCCGACCACATGAGTTAGGAGCCGAGCACTTATGATCTGTAACCCGACCACATAAGATCGGATGACCGGGTATTATAAGATCGACAACAGCATTCTCAGCTCAAATGACCATTATGACTGACCTCATGAAGACCGAGCATATGGCGAGGCGTGCTCCGGAGGATGACACCATATTCTTGCGGATAAGACGACAAGTTATCCTATTTTCATGGGGAAAACTAGTGAGGCAGAGTCCTAGTAGGATAAAGAAAGTAAAGGTAGTTTTGATTAGGAATCCTTATGGGAAAATGAAATAGTTTTGACTAGGAATCCTTATGGGAAAAGGAAATTGTTTCAACTAGGAAATTCTTGTACAAATAAGAATATGATTTCTTCACCATTATAAATAAGAGGGTAGAGTGAGCGTAGAGAGGGACAGGAAGAAAGGAGAAGAAGAGGAGAATCAGAATCAATATCAGAATCATTACCATCAGACTTGTAAAAACAAGACGCAGAGCCGAGAAGCGTGTTTGAGTAATAAAAGTATCATCCTTTTTGTGCCCGTGGACGTAGGTCGGACCAAGATCCGCCGAACCACGTTAAATCTCCTTGTCAATTGGCGTATTTATCTGTCTTTTGCCAAGTTTGCTTTTGGTCCCCCATAACCAAACAAATTCACTATTGAGGGAAGATTGTCTCTGGAGCAAAAAACTCTTATTGCCCCTGAGATCAAAATCAGCCGTCAACACTTATTTTCTTTTCAAATTGATTTAAATCATTTTTATAATTGAGCAAATCAGAACATATATAATTCGGGAGTTCACCCAAATTTAAATTAACTAAAAAAAATTGCTTATATCAGCGCATATATTATTATTCAGGAATTGCATTGATAGAAAGTAAATTAGAAGAAGATTATAAGATAAAAATGATATTATGCCAGTCTCTTTCTATTACACGATCTCTTCTTCCTACATATATTGATTTATTCAAGAAAATGAGGAAAAATAAGAAAGAATTAAAAAAAAAAAAAAAAAAAAAAAGAAAGAAAGAAAGAAAGAAAGAAAGAAAGAAAGAAAGAAAGAAACCAAGCTTTGGTAGTTAATACCAGTATGAGAAAGCTTTATTCAAAAATCTTTAAAATTATAAAAAAAAATAGTAATAATTGTCTAAACAACGGTTTAATAGGAGGAAAAGACATGTAAAACATTATTTAATATAATCAATTTAAATAAAACAAAAACACTGAAAAATACACATATAATGTAGTCTTAAAGAAAAAATTATAGACCTCATTTCTATTCTTTCTCAAATAATTTCTCTCACGTGAAACGAAAAATAATAATATCAAAATAAGAAAATTTAAAAAAAAACTTAAAAATTCAACTCAATATGGAAATGGGTTGCATTATTTGGGAGAGAAATGAGCTTACTACACGTTGTCTTAAGGTTTGTGTTAGGTTTTGTTTCGGATTAAGGAAGGATTTATAGGTTCATAATTAAATTGAAGTTCAAATCTGCTGATCTCTTGCTTCTTAGTTTAAGTTTTTCAAAATTTTCAAGATTTTAGTGAATGGATTTCATTTTTTCACTTCATATTTTTTAAAAAAAGTTTTATTTTATTTTGGTGCACTATTCTGATTCTATTTGTGTACTTAAATTGAGTTGGTATTGGGATTGATTTCAGGTCACTCGCTCTTCATAACCATGTTCCTTTTTTCAAGGTAAGGTTTTCATTGTGTATTAGGATTTTCACATATAGTTTTTTTTTTTTTTTTTTTTTTTTTTCTTCAAAACTGTGCTTCATGTTGGTTTTGCTAATAAGTTTCTGTTGATTTTATGTAATGTGACTTTGTTTTTTTGGGGGGTAAAATAGGATTTTCACATATAGGTTTTTTAACTGCTTTTATTCATATTGGTGGTGCGATTAGAAAAATTTCATGAATTAACGGTGGTTTATATACAGTGTTATGAAATTTTGATTTATGTTACAAAATAATTACGGTGTATTTTTTTTTAATATTTTTTAAAAATTTTATATTTTGTAAAATTCAATTTTTGAAAGAAATCACGATTAGTAATCGCAATTTTTCATCATTAACTAAATATTTAAAAATTATATTTTGACGTAAATATAATTTTATGATCACATCACATATCAAATCACAATACAAAATAAACACTTAGACGATTTTTGTGGATTTTTTTTTTTAATTTCTTAGATGGATGAAAAATTTTGATATTAAGAGTCAAAATCTTTAACAAAGTGATGTATTTATACGTAAATATTTAGTAATGGGTAGTTTTCCATTTGAGCCCGAGTGGCGGTGTAATATTTTTTTTATGGAGAATATTATTATTATAAATGTACACACACTAGAAAAAATCATGTCTTAAGACTTAATAATGAAATATCAAATCAAAATTATATTAAAAAAATGGGTGATTTCTATATCTATTAAATTAGACTGAACAATTTTCGTTGGAAGTAATTATGTAAGGGTTTGCCACAATTTTTTTTTAAAAAAAAATAAAGAACATATCTCTGAAATAAAATAATAATAATCTATGCATATAAGCCTTTCCTCAAATTTTACATTTTTTTTTATGTCGTAGGTGTCAGGTTTAATAATCTTTCCCTAAATTGAGAATAATGTAGATGGGCAATATGAGTCACCCCGTATCAAATCTTTTTACTCAAAATTTAAAATAAAAGATTTGGAGAAAAATATACGTTCTTGTGATTATATAAATAAGGAATTTATGGATAAAGGTCGAAAAGTAGTTAATTCGAATTGTAACGAAATCTTCAATTTTGATTTTTTATATTTATAGGTTAGACCCAAAAAAATAGTAATTAAATGATAACTTTAGTTTATTAAAGATATCTAACATATTCATATTTTATTATTATTGTTGTTTTTTAAGCTTTAGCTATAATTGTGTAAAGATAAATAAAAGGGTTTATAGGAAAATATACTAAAAAGATTCTGAAATACATTATACTGACGGATGAATTGGATTTTTCAAAATTTCTTAATAATCAATCAAATGAATTGAATTTTGATTTAAGAGATTTATCGACAGAGTTGACAATTTTTATAAACATTTTAATAGTGAGGTCAAAGAGTCGATCCTTTTTCAAGGAACTATAATATTTTTTGAATATATTTTTCTCATAATTAATTGTTTCATAGAATTGAATTTCATAAAATTGAAAATTTAAACTACATAGAATTGACAGAGAATTTTTTACACATTAAAGACACTCCAAAAGCAAATAATTACATTAATGTATAATATCTGCTCTGGCACCGACGCTAGGGAAAATATATACTTCATAAAGTGATATAAGAAAAATTCTATCGTGGTAGCACCTCACTTGCGTAACAATACAATAATAGTTTATTACACTCTATCATATAATAGTGCTACACGTCACTTACGTGACAATACAAAAATAGTTTATTCACATATTAAAATATTAAAAAATAATTAAATAAATAATAATTATATTTAATACAACTATATATGTTATATAATTATATGTTATATAATTATTAAGTGATATAAGGTTTATATTAATATTTTACAAATCAATTAACCAAAATTAAGAAAATAGAACATTCATTTTTGACCATGACTACTTAAAAAAGACGAGCTCCTAATAACTTTTATAAATAGTCCTAATTTTCTAAAATTCTTCAAAATGAATCCAAAGTGTAGTGTTAAGTTGAATTTCACCATTATAATATTATTTTTTTCTTTTTGCACATTGTTCACATTGATTTATTTTTAGGGATGAATATCAAATATATTTTTAAGTAACTCTTCACGTGAATAATGATTTTTTAAAGAGTTTGACATGTTAAAATATATTTTTAAATATATAAAATGACATTATAACCATGATTAACATTGTAACTATGACTGAGTATTTGTAACTGTCATTGTAACTGAAAAATATAATGGAGTTTTGTGTATGTGACAGGTATTGTGACTAAGAAAATGTGATTGAATATTGAAATTGCATTGTAACTAAAAATGTGATTGAGAATTGTGTATGTGACTGACATTGTGACACTGACCATGTGATTGTGACTATATAACCACATGACTGTGATTATGTGACTGTGACAATGACTATATGGCTATAACTATTTGATTGTAACTGTTGCGCCATAATGATTTTGATCATGTGATGTGAGAAATTTTCCTTGATGAAAATTGAATATCAATTGTATATAACATCTTACAATTTGTGATTTGGAGTCTGATGAAAAAGAAATGAATTTTGGAAAAAGTTGATTAGTAACTTATAAACATAAGATCATTTTTATCCATTGTTTTTCATTGAAACATATTGACCATGGTACTAGTATTAAATCTTATGATTTGTAAATTAATAATGTATAATTTTTTTCTTAGAACACTTTATATTATAGGAGATATTTAGTTTTAAAATTTAAAATTGAAAAAAAAATCCCATTTTTTTTAAAAAATAAATTAATACTGCATTTTTTTATTAGAACCTTCCTCTTTCTTAATTGCATTTAGCAATTTAACATTTTTGAGTTTTTCTAATAATATACCATTTTTCTTAGTTTTTCTGATCTTATGATTGGCTTATATAATCTCGTGTTTCTTATATAAGTGAGGGTTTCAATTCTTAATTTGAAAATTATCAATTACTGAGCTTCGCTAAGATGCATGAAGCACATGTGTCACACGATACGTTGAAATATAATATTAGGTGTAAATAAATCTATTATTATGCATGTTAAATTAAACTTGAATGTTAAGTGAAGTGGATTGCTATTAAAGTCCACTAACTTTGGATTATGATGTATGACCTCATATACTCCTGAGTGCTAATATAGGGGTCGTAATATTTATTTCTTATTTACTTTGTTGATTATGGAGTAAGTTCTCTTTAGATTAAGTCAACTCCGGATTGGACATATCCTATAGTGTCTTGACCTCGGAGTGAATTATCTTGGAGTGACTCACTTCGAAGTGACGTCACTCCAGAGTAATGTCCGAGTTCCTTCGTAAGTCTTGTGATTTCGGAGGTCATCCCGGCTTTTCATGTCTACTAGTACTGAACATTTAATAGTATTATGACAGGTGTCATAATTCCCTTGGATCTTTCTCTGTTCAGCACAGTTTCACTGAGGAAACCTATTGAGAAAGATTCATTAGTATGTCCATACGTGGCTAAATAGAATAGCGCTAAATTCTGTCACCTACAATTATATAAACACTCTTTTCATACTGAGTGTTAGATATTAGTGGTGTGTTGTTAGTAGTTGTGTGTTGTGTTAGTAATTGTATAGTTGGTAGTAGTTGTGTGTTGTGCTAGTAATTGTATAGTTGGTAGTTGTGTTTAATATATTAGTTGTGTATTTATTATGTTAGTTGTATAAATGCCTATATAAAGGCCTTTCATTTGTAAGTTCTAATCAAGCAAATGTTTATAGACATTTTCTTCACAAATTTTCACATGGTATCAGAGCTTAGGTTCTTTCCGGAGGTGAAGAACACATCAAACGGAAATTGGTTCCGAAAATTCGGGTTTCGGGAAAGTTGTTAAAAATTAATTTTAAGCATACCATCAGCTTGTTCACGTCGAGACAAGCACGGTGGTATTTTCTGGAGGTTGAAGACGGCCACGTCATCACACAGTCATCTGCCACATCAGCACACAGTCATCCACCACGTCAGCATAATCCGAATCGTCAAAATCAATCCCGATCTTATACTATTTGACAAATGGAAAAGTCAGATGCTATGCAACTATCCCTACCGTCCTCACCGGTTCAAACTACCGTCTATCGGTTCAGGGAATGCGTAGTTTTCTCAAGGGTAGGAAACTATGGCGCTATGTTACTGGAGATGTCAAGCCCCCCACTCGTCTCACTGATGAAACTGAAGGACAACTCGCTGATCGTCTCGAGGATTGGGACAGTAAGAATCATCAAATTCTGACATGGTTCCGGAATACTTCGGTTCCATCCATTCATCATCAATTTGGCCGCTATGAAACTGCCAAAGAAGTTTGGGATCTGCTTGCATTAAGGTACACATCTTCTGATCTCTCTAGTCAGTATCAATTGTGGGAAAAGTTGCATAATTTGAAACAAGAAAAAGGTCAGTCTATTACTGAATTTCTTGCACAAATGGAGAATATTTGGGACCAACTTGCTATGTCAGAACCATCAATGAGTTGCACCATTGATGCAACTAATTATACGACACATCGTGACCGTATGCGGCTAATTTAATTCCTTATGGCCCTTACTGATGACTTTGAATCTTGTCGAGCTTCATTGTTACATCAATCTCCATTGCCTACATTAGAAATTACTGTCTCTCGGTTATTATCTGACGAAACTTGTCTCGGCTTACTTAAGCCATCTCACGATGAGGCTGTGCTTGTCGCCGCGGGTAAACATTTCTCAAAAGGTGGAGGTAAATTTTGTCGTACCTGCAACAAATCTGGTCATACTCTGATTGAATGTAGTCTTACTGAATGTCACAAATGTAAGAAAAGAGGCCATATTGCCTCTCACTGTCCCACTAAGGTGGGTTGTCGTTACTGCAAGCTGTCTGGCCATTCCATTGAGCAATGCCCCACTCGTCCACCAAGAACTGACCAGCCCTCCAAGATAGCAATTCCAATTGCTGCTGCTACCTCTGAGATCACTGCCTCTCCTACATCCACTGGTAACTTAGAAACACTCCTTAGACAAATACTCTCCACTCATCCCAGTACTTCTACTGCCTTATCTGTCAATTCAGGTAATTCTCCTTGGTATTTTGACTCTGGTTGTTGCAATCATATGACTTCTCAATCCCCGTTATTTTCTTCCACCTCTCCCACCACAAATATTTCTCCAATTTTCACTGCAGATGGCTCACAAATGCTTGTAAGTCGGTCTGGCCACATATCAACATCTACACTCACATTACCAAATATATTTCTTATTCCCAAACTTACATTCAACCTTATTTCTGTTGGTCAACTATGTGAACTTGGATTAGAATTGATATTCTCCACTAATGGTTGTCGTGTGCAGGATCCGCAGACGGGACAGATTCTTGGGACAAGCCGTAGAATTGGACGTTTGTTTGAACTCACCTCTCTGCATCTTCCTTCAAATCGTTTTTCCCAACTATGTGTTGTGTCTACTCCATCTTCTCTTCACTTGTGGCATATGCGTCTTGGTCATGCCTCGATAAATAAACTTCGTCCTTTAGTTTCTAATGGTTCACTAGGTTCTGTTAAAGACCAGTCTTTCCATTGTGTCTCCTGTCAACTTGGAAAACAACCAGCTTTATCATTTCAAAATAATGAACATAATTCTGTTACCCCATTTGATTTGGTCCACTATGATGTATGGGGACCTTCACCTACAGCCACTATGGGAGGATCTAAATATTTCGTCTTGTTTATTGATGACTATTCTCGATTCACATGGATCTTTCTTATGAAACAATGTTCTGAACTGCCTCAAATTTATATTGACTTTGCAAACATGATCAAAACATAATTTTCTAAAATTATCAAAATTTTGAGGACCGACAATGCCAAGGAGTATCTTGACTCGAAAATTCAACATTTTTTTAAAAGCCCAAGGAACCATTTCACAACGATCTGGCCCATATACCTCTCAACAAAATGGACGAGCAGAAAGAAAACATCGTCATATTTTAGATTCCACTCGATCTATGCTCATTTCATCCTCTTGTCCTGAACGCTTTTGGGGTGAAGCTGCCCTTACGGCTGTTTATGTTATTAATCGTATTCCTTCTTCAGTCACCAAACATAATTTGTCTCTTTATGAGTGTCTTTATGGCGTTTCCCCTCCTTATGATCTTCTCAAGGTTTTTGGGAGTGTTTGCTTTGTTCTTCTTCCTCCCACAGAGCAACACAAGTTAGAACCCCGTGCCAGACTTTGTTGTTTCTTAGGATATGTTATTCAACACAAAGGGTATCGTTGTTGGGATCCTGTGTCAAAGAAACTTCGCATCTCTCGTCATGTTATTTTCTGGGAACATGTTATGTTCTACTCTCTTTCTAAGTTCACAGTGTCACCTTCATATCCACCTCCACTTTTCACTAATCCATCTATCGAGTTGTTTCCACCTGATATAGGTAATCATAATGAGCATACAGATGTCCAACCTCCATTACTGCCTGTTCCTGATGATGCCCCTCCTGCAGATACTGCACCAGAGACCATTGGTGACTCATCTCCACCCTATCCTACCCGAGTAAGAAATCCTCCCTATTACCTTCGAGATTATCATTGTTTCACTGCTCTTGTCTCTTTGCATGAACCTCAATCCCATAGGGAGGCTTCTTCTAATCCTCATTGGCAGCAAGCTATGCAAGATGAATTACAAGCATTGACAAAGACTGGTACTTGGGACTTGGTTGATCTTCCTCCTGGAAAAAATCCAGTGGGATGCAAATGGGTTTACAAAATCAAAACACATTCAGATGGATCTATTAAGCGTTATAAAGCACGTCTTGTTGCTAAAGGATTCGCTCAAGAGTATGAGATTGATTATGAGGAGACCTTTGCACCTGTTGCTCGCCTTACCTCAGTTCGCAGTCTGCTTGCTATTGCTGCTGCTCGGAAATGGAGTATGTTTCAGATGGATGTCAAGAATGCTTTTCTCAATGGTGATCTCACTGAAGAAGTTTATATGAAGCCTCCTCCAGGTCTTGATCATCCACCAAATACAATATGTCGCCTACGACGTGCCTTATATGGTTTGAAGCAAGCTCCTCGTGCATGGTTTGCCAAATTTAGTACCGCTGTCAGACAGATTGGATTCACCTCCAGTCCACATGATTCGGCCTTATTTCTTCGAAAATCTGAAAAAGGTATTGTGATATTACTTATTTATGTTAATGATATGATTATTACTGGAGATTATATTTCAGGCATATCAGATCTCAAGCAGGCTCTTAGTCAACAATTTGAAATGAAAGATCTTGGTCCTTTGAGTTATTTTTTAGGCCTTGAGATTATTTGTTCTGATGATGGTTATCATCTCTCGCAAGCCAAGTATGCCTCCGATCTTCTTTCTCGGGCTAGCCTTACAGTTAGCAAGACAGTTCCAACTCCAATTGAGTATAATGTTCGTCTTACACCTATAGATGAAGATAGCACTCTCCTTGATGATCCTACTCTCTACAAACAATTGGTTGGAAGCCTCATTTATTTTACAGTCACTCGACCAGACATTGCTTATGCAGTTCACATTGTCAGCCAGTTCATGACCACTCCCCGTTCTACTCATTATACTGCAGTGTTTCGCATTCTTCGTTATGTTAAAGGAACTCTCTTTACTGGTCTCCATTTTTCTACTACTTCATCATTGGTTCTTTGAGCCTATTCTGATTCTGACTGGGCAAGAGACCCTACTGATCGTCGATCAACTACGGGTTACTGTATTTTTCTTGGTGACTCACTTATTTCTTGGTGCAGCAAGAAACAGACATTGGTTGCCCGCTCGAGTATTGAGGCTGAATATAGAGCTGTTGCTGCTACTACAGCTGAACTTCTATGGTTACGTTGGCTTCTAGAAGATATGGGAGTCCCTCAACCATCATCTCTCACTCTTTACTGCGACAACAAAAGTGCTATTGAAATAGCACATAATGATGTTTTTCATGAGCGCACCAAACATATTGAGATCGATTGTCATTTCATTCGCCAACACGTTGCTTGTGGCACTATTTCCTTGAAGTATCTCAAATCCACCGATCAGCTAGTTGATGTCTTCACCAAATCCTTTCTTCCGGGACGTTACGCTACACTTGTTTCCAAACTCAATTTGGTTTCGTCTAAACCACCTTGAGTTTGAGGGGGGATGTTAGATATTAGTTGTGTGTTGTTAGTAGTTGTGTGTTGTGTTATTAATTGTATAGTTGGTAGTAGTTGTGTGTTGTGCTAATAATTGTATAGTTGGTAGTTGTGTTTAATATAATAGTTGTGTATTTATTATGTTAGTTGTATAAATGCCTATATAAAGGTCTTTCATTTGTAAGTTCTAATCTTTTCTTCACAAATTCTCACACTGAGAAATTTTAAATATAATTGACGCATTGCATTATAATTTATTCTCTCTTTTTACATAAATGAGAAAAACTGGCATAATAAAATAAATTCTCACTCAGTCACTGTGAATCACTCAATACATAATCATTTATTCTTGTAATTGTATAACATAATATTTTACCGAGTATAGCATTAATGAACCATTAAATTAAAGCAGAACTTTAATTTTCTTCCCCGCAAATTATTCTGTCCAGCTTTGATGGCCGCCATTGCTTTTGTCTTTGACGTGGAATCCATTACCGGATGGCTTTCTTGAAAGAGAAAGGTGCACACCAGGATCATGATGTGAGCAAGAAGAATGGAATACAATTGAGTTGTTAACACCTTGCACGTTGCTGTTCATGAATGCACCCATTGGAGGAGAAAGCGTGGCTTTGCTCTCTGATTCTTCTCCTTCTTGGACGTCCCTTCATCACTGCTGCTGCTGCTGAAGCTTTTCCATCCGGTTCCATCGCTGTCAGTTTTGTGGAGGTTCTGAGAGTTATGCTTCGTGGGAGACCTGATAACTTCCATGAAAGCACCTTTGTTCTCCCCAGAAATTGTTATAACCCTCATGCCCACCTCATGATCAGAATCTGAAGAGAACTTCTTGCGGTGACCTTTCTCCTTTTTTGCAACATCCTTGTGCACTTCGTGATTCCCAATCCCATGATGTGCATGGCTGCTGCGCTTGTGAGTCTCTTCAAAATCGTTATGGTTTCCAGTACCATTAAGCCAGGACTTGGGCTTTTCACTAGTTGTTTGAACCAGCACAGTCTTTTGCTCTGTCTCAGCTGGGATTGTAGGTTCAAGCTCGGCTTTGGATTTTAACTGGGATGGTGGTAGGATCAAAGGAGATGGTGGTGGAGCAGTGGGCTTGTTATAAGGTGACTGAGGCGGGGTCTTGTCCGCGGGTTTGATAGTTCGTGGATGTGGTATTGGACTAGGCACACGGGTGGTGGTGGTCACTGTAGGTTCTGTTTTGGGTGGAGAAAATGTGGTTGGCGCCGGTTTGGATGGGGATGCTGGGACTGAAAATGTGGTTGGCGCCGGTTTGGGTGGAGATGCTGGGACTGAAAATGTTGTTGGAGCCGGTTTGGGTGGAGATTTTGTAGCTACAAATCTTGATGGCGCCGGTTTGGGTGGAGATGCTGGGACTGAGAATGTTGTTGGCGCCGGTTTGGGTGGAGATGTTGGAGCTGCAAATCTTGATGGCGCCGGTTTGGGTGGAGATGCTGTGACTGAAAATGTTGTTGCCGCTGGTTTGGGTGGAGATGTTGGAGCTACAAATATTGATGGCGCCGGTTTGGGTGGAGAGGCTGGTGGTTTGAGGGTTGGAGATGTTGGAAGGGAGGAGGAAGTAGCTGAGACTTGAGGTTTAGTAGGTGATGAGGTGGCTGGAAGCACTGTGGTTGGTGGTGGTGATGTTCTTGGGACCGGAGAAGAAGGCTCCAAAGTTCTTCCGACTGGAGATGTGGGAACAGATGAGACTCCGGATGCCGGTGCTGGAGTAGATTCTTGTGGTTGAGTTGGTTGAGGCTGCTGAGGCATACCCATTGGCCTAAATGGGGCTCGAACAATAGGTGGTCGTGGCTGGGGAGCAGGGGCCTCGGGGATTGGTGCAGCAGGTGGGGATGGGCCACGGACCATAGATGGTAAACGGAACCATTGACGAGGTGCTGGTGGTTGGGTTGCCATGACAAAGGAGAGAGTTTGTGCTAATGCTTGCTATAGATAACTAGAACTTTAAGCCAATCAATGCATACAAAAATGGCTTCTACGAGTCGTTTATATATAGTAAGTATTGCCCATGAGCAATGAAGCTTCAACTTGGTTTCAAAGTGAAGTTATTGATAAACAGGCCATGAAAATCACACTCATAATTACAATTTCTCAGAACGCAAAGAAAAGACAGAAAAAAAAAAGGTAAGGTATCGGATTCAGCGAGCACCAACAGCTGACAAAAGTTCACGAAGCAAGATTGGCATCAATCTGGAGTCAATTAAAATAGTTTGCTTTTTAATCAGTAGGATCCACACAATTGAATTTCAACTTGTAATAAAAAAAAAAAGAAAAGAAAATCGATGCTTATTACCAGCTGCTGTACTCAACCAACGATATGATGGTAGGTCATTGATTTATGAAGGTGGCATATTCTGCTTACGGCTGTTGTTAAATACAGCCTCATATTGCTGGAGGGCATGGCATATTCATGCTGCTGTTCATATGGCGGCTCATTTCTCTTATTTCATGCACCACATAGACATGCTTCAACTTCACATAACAAACTGTTACAAGATTCCTGCAATCGTCCAATTGACTTTGCTTGTGCAGATTGTTATGCTGTCTGCTATCTACTTTCTCTTTTCTACCATTTTTCCTTTAGCATGACTTGAATTTAATGTACGGATGTGTTATTTTCACCTTTAATTATTAGTAGTTAATTAAAGTTTTCCAGTTGCACCCAATACTCATTGGGTACTAAACATTGTTATTGAAAGAATACTCAGAGAGTACAACTAACGTTATTCTTTCCAAATACATATATTCTACTGTAAGTAGTGATAAAGAAAATTTATGAATGAGAGAGGCAGCAATGTTGATTAAGAGACTGCCCCGAGGACGTTGCAAAATAATTTTCAATTAATTTTATTTTTGGATTCGAATTTTGAGAATGTAAAGATATAAGAAATGAATATTTGAAAAGGAAAAAAATGTTATTGAGACAGAGAGATTCTAATGCAGACCGTTGCTATGTAAGAGAAGAAAGGAATATAAAATGCAGGGCCTTCGAGAATCTATATATATATATATATTTTGAAATGTTGGAAATCCCGCCGTCAAATCATCCGATTCGGGTTAAAGTAGAGCAGGTAAAACTCTCAGCTTCCCCGAACTCTTATAAAGAAATGCACTCCCGACACTCGAACCCAAAACTTAATAATCAAGTATTAAACCCTTTACTCCTAAACCACACATCTTGATGCGAGAATCTATAATTCTTCTAACCTAAGTGGTAAAGACTCTGTTGATGCTTAGCCCCTTTCATTCCTGTGGTCCTAACCCCCACTAAGGCAAGGCAAGGAGACCCGGACCCGGCCAGAATCCCCATGGACCCGGACGATTTGGGTCCGGGTAGACCCGAGTTCGGGGTTAAAAAATCTGGACCCGAGTCTTAAAAATTAGGATCCGGGCGAATCCAGATTCGGACCCGGGATCGCACGGGTCCGGTCCGGATAGACCGGGTCCAAAATAATAATAATAAATAAATATAATAATTTAAAATATAATGAAAAATATAAAATAATATGCATATATATATATATATATATGCATATATATAATAGAATATAATTAAAAAATATAAAAGAATTGAAATAAAACTAATAAAATTGACAAAATCGAAATATAAATATAAAATAATACAATTAAAAATAAAAAAAATAATAATAAACCGGGTATCCGGATCCGGACCGGGTAGACCCGGGTCCGGAACCGTGTCTATTTACCCGGGTCCGGAATCGGACCCGGGCCAACGAAAATGCTTCTGGATCCGGACCTGGATCCGACCGGACCCAGGTCCGGATCCGGATTTTGTCGTCCCTACCGCCACCCAAAAGGCAATAGGCCTGTTCTGAACTTTAGATTGTGACAGGTGACGGAGCAGGGTTGGTTAACAGAATGATATGGCCTGTAAATCATAGGCAAAATCCAGATTCCAGCTATGTTTACGAAATAACCTTCCCAAAATTTCACAGGTACCTTGTGGTTGTTGGGGTTTTTATGTCCGATAAATAAATGTGTTCGAAACATGATTGATTAATAAATTTATAATTCAATTTTATTCCATATATGTTGTTGACGACTGATTTTCGTTCTAGGGGTAATTCATGAAAAACCACTCCTCGAACAAATCTCCATCAACTGTGAATTTATTTGGTTTTGGGACCAAATGCAAACTTAGCAAAAGATGAAAAACACACAGACAAAACAGAGGATTTAACGTGGTTCGGCGGAATGAATCCAACCTATGTCCACGGACACAAATAAAATGATGTTTTTATTACCGACCTGCCTTATCCCTTTTTTACACTAAACTTTTTAAAGTTTTTTTACAAGTTATGGAAAATAAGAAATATTAATCTAGGGATCCCCCTTGAACTGAGTCTTCTTTCCCTTTAAATAGTGCCACTGGATTTACTGTAACTCTCACATGTGACATCGACCACGTTTTCCTGACATTATTGCCAATTACTCGTATATTATTGCATATTAGTCGGAGTTACTGCTTATTATTCGTACTTTATTGCTCATTACTCGTACGTTACACCTATCCAACGGTCTGGCGACTCTAGGTTTCATGTAGGGCTTACGTCATCCATACATGTGCATAAGATTCAGCAGCCCCGACCTATTACTCTCATTTTAATCAAGTCGGGTTGAAAGGGTCATATGACTTCGTCGGGTCGGTTTTTCGGAATGAGTAACATCTTTTCATTGCATCTACTAACAGGTAGGGCCGGTGTGCTGAGTCTCACGGTGATTGGCCTGACCTCATTTGTTTTCCTCGACCGAGTCTGATCTGCTAAGTTGATTCTGACTTCAGAGGCTGCCCTGAGAGTTTGATGTTGGACCTTACCTGAACACCTCGGGTGAATCTTCGCAAGTGCTCTAGTGCCCTCGAGCCTGACCACCTTGGACCTGACCACATCGAACCTGTACCTTGGGCTCAGGCCCCTCTGTCTAACCTCTTATCTTCACAATGACCTTAGGCTTTTACCCATCAACTACAATCCCCATTCTACCCTTCCTAGGGATTTTGACTTCTTGGGAGCTGAAAACCACCATCAACATCTGCCCTCTAGTTCTCGGTATCAACGAGTTAATGAGTTGATGTCGGGAACTATAAAAAAGATGGTGGTAAATGGACCTGGAAGCCGATCTGATGTCCTCAGAATGATACTCAATCATGATCCAGTCTAAAATCTCAAGTGTGCTCCATCTCTTGGCAGGTACCACAACTTCAAGCTTCAATGCTTCTTGTGAAAATCCACGTCGGGTTCACAACCTTGATCTGACACCTCTATATTTATTCGTAACTTGGTCATCTATTCCACTTGGCTCTCTCTAATCGAAAAGGTTAATCTGAGCCAACTCGAGTCAGCTCACACATTGGCTTCTCTACTTGACGAAGTTCATCTCATGACACCTCGGGCTGTTGCATGCTCTCGACATGCTGTAATCTCGGTAGGAAATGATCTGCAAAGACCTGTAAAATAAAACATGGGTCATGAGGAAAGATTACTTCGGGCTATCACAAATAAAAAAACATCGGCGGGACATAACCCAGCTGATGAGCGGAAAATATATCAATATTTACCGCCCTTTTACTTAATATTTTGTTTAGTTTCACGGGTTTGATAAATGTTTTGATGTGTTTTAGTTTATTTTGCAGATAAAATAATATTGGGACTCAATGAAATCATTTAGGACGAAATGTGGGTCAAATAAGGGCAAAAAAAATTGGACTTGACATATTAATTTTTGAGATTGGAAACTTGAAAGGGCGTTTTAACGAAGTACAATTTCGGAAATTCCAGTTTTCACAACTGTCGTATTTTGGGCATAACATTTTATTCCGAAATCAGATTGAGCTGATTCAAGTTCCAGATTAAAGAAGACTTAAAGATCTACAACTTTGAAGACCAAAAGAATTTCGAATGCTGAAGATATCATGACAGAAATTGATGAAACATCCAGAAGTGTGTTATGCGTAATTATTAAAGTCATTTTCAAAGAAAATAAATAAATAAATAAATAAAAATAAAAATAGTCAAAATCCCACCAAACATGATAGCAATTAATAATAGATTTGGTGGAGAAATTAGTGGAGCAATTAATAATGGATTTGTTGGAGCAATTAGTGGAGCAATTAATAATGGATTTGGTGGATGATTTGATGAAGGCAAAATTTTGCCTATAAATACCAAGCCATTTCATTTGTAAATTCATAATTTCTTCTTTAAAATTCCTTAAGAATAACTAAGAAGATTGTATCTTGTTTATTTATTTACAGCTTTCAGTAATTAATTTCCGCTTTCGCATTTTCTTTTCTTTACTTTTCAGTTTTTACTTTCCGTAATTTACTTTTACGCAAAGTACTTTCCTTTCTTTA
The DNA here is from genome assembly GCA_019454045.1 of Zanthoxylum bungeanum. Taxonomy (NCBI): domain Eukaryota; kingdom Viridiplantae; phylum Streptophyta; class Magnoliopsida; order Sapindales; family Rutaceae; genus Zanthoxylum; species Zanthoxylum bungeanum. The sequence continues at coordinate 82,368 of SKCR01028307.1, forward strand.
CTTTTTCAGTTTTTACTTTTCAAGCAATGAGGAGGTAACTCCCCCTTGCTGGGGTAAAAGGTAAAGCTTTTATTATTGCTATTTAGATTAATCTCCCCTAATTATAATATAATAACTATTTAAAACCTGACTTAACTAGGATACCGCCATATTGGTCGGTTGGTAATTAATTATAAATTGGTTTTAACCTGACTAAGCATGGATATCGCCTGGTTGGTCGGTTGGTAATTAATTACAAATTTGACTTAATCAGGATACCGCCTATATGGCTGGTTGGTAATTATCACGCAAAGTTAATATATTATATTAAGGGAGATATCCAAAATAGTAGTAATAAAAGTGGATCCTTTTACCTCAGCATTTTCTTTATTGTACTTTTACTTTATTTACTTTCAGCATTTACTTTCCAGTAATTTACTTTCCAGTAATTTAATTTCCAGCATTTACTTTCCAGTAATTTAATTTGCAGCATTTACTTTATGTCTTTTCTTTTATTTAAGTTTTTACTACCCGTAAATATGTGTCGTAACTAAGCCAGTTATCTGGGGTTGTGATGAAATCCAATATCACCGGTTATAAGGGGTTAAATTACAGTTTGCGTAATATAAAGGTTTATTTATTGAGCCTTAATCCTAATGCTTTTTATTAACTGGCCATTTATAAAATTGAACTGGTAAATTTAAAATGAACTTGGAAAAGAGATTTTAGGTTAAAGACCTTAGACTCAATAGCCCACGATCTTCCTTGAGGATAAATAACCCTTTAATAGATTTAATTACATGATAGGAATATACCTGTCGGGCGGGAGTAGTCATAATTGGAACTTAATCTTAATGAATTCAGATAACTTGGTTAACATAGGATTATGATTAATTTGGTTATACTGGGTATTTGTATTTGACCATCGGAAGAGACTTTTACATAATTTCGTGTTCCAGGTTAATAAACCAATATATTACACAAACGTAAAATAACCACTTTATCTTTTAAAAAGATATTGGAAGGATTCACAACCCCGGATAGTTTTTTAAATTTGAATTTTCTTCAATCTACTTTCAAGTAATTTATTTACTTTTTTTTTATATATATTTTAAAGTCACCACCCAATCAAACAATCAATCCATTAGATACTTGTAAACATTTAACTTCATAAATTGATAACAAAAGGGTTTAAGTCCTTGTGGGATCAATACTTTTTATACTACTTGAACGATACGTGCGCTTGCGTTATACGCGTGTGATTACGCCGGTCAAGTTTTTGGCGCCGGTGCCGGGGACTTATTTATCTTTCACTATTAGTTTTGGGGTTGGATACTTTACTTTTAACTAATTTCTTTTTACTTATTGTTTTTGTTTTCTTGTGTTTCAGGTTCTCAGAGACTACATGAGACGAACCAGAAGCTTTGAACTTCGACCGCTTGACCTAGATATTGAAAGAACCATCAGACAGTTGAGAAGTGAAAGACGAGAAGGCCAAGAAGTAATCGTTAACATGGAACCTGAACCTTTAGAAGTTGCACCACCAATTCTCATTCGAGACAGAACCATTTAAGTGGTGGACGGCCTTATTTCCTGTATTGTACTTCCTCTCTTACCAACAAATATGTGTGACATCAAAACATGCATTTATATGATTCAGCAGTCAGTACAGTTTGGGGGGAATGCAACTGAAGATCCTAATGCCCACATCAACAACTTCCTAGAAGTTTGCGGCCCTTTCAATTACAATAGAGCATCAGAAGAAGCAATGAGATTGCGAGTTTTTCCATATTCCTTGAAAGACAGAGCAAAAGCTTGGCTACATTCACTACCAGCAGGTTCCATCACAACTTGGAACACTCTAGCCACCAAATTCCTTGCAAAGTACTTTCCACCAGCCAGAACAGCAAAACTGAGAAATGACATCACATCCTTTGTACAACTTGACTCGGAAACTCTCTACGAAGCTTGGGAAAAGTACAAAGATTTGCTCCGAAAATGTCCTCACAGTGAGATTCCAAAATGGCTTCAAGTCCAAACTTTTTATAATAGAATTTCTGGATTGATGAGAACCACAATTGATGCTGCTGTTGGAGAAGCTTTGATGGCAAAAGGAGAAGATCAAGCCTAGGACTTAATCGAAGAAATGGCTAACAATAATTCATTGTGGCCAACAGAAAGGAGCGTGATTCAACGAATTGCAGGAATTTATGAAGTTAGAGCTAACTCAGCAGTGAATACTAAGTTTGAGCAAATGTGCAAAAGCATGGAAACACTTAGCACGTAAGTTGTAAACATTGCCAGAGCTATAAGTTCACCATATGGAGGAGCACCAGAGCCAAACCAATATGAAGAAACGGTGAACTATGTTAACAATTTCAACAGACAGAGGAACAATCCATATTCCAACACCTACAATCCAGGGTGGAGGAATCATCCCAATTTTTCATGGAGCAACAATTCAGAGCAAAAGAACAATCCACCACCTGGATTTCAACAGCAAAACAAAAGCCAGGAGTTTGAAAAAGAACCAGAAATGAAAGAATGGATTGCAGAGATGTTTAAAAAGCAACAAGCAGCATATGATGCCATTTTTGAAAGCCAATTTGCTTCCATCAAAGCACTGGAAAATCAAATTGGACAACTGGCAAATGCTCAGAGTTACAGACCGCAAGGGAACCTTCCTAGCAACACATAACCAAATCCAAGGAACCGAGGGAAGGAGAAATGCCAAGCCATTACTTTGAAAAGTGGTACTAAAATCAACAAAGATGTTGGAATCAAGGCAATAATTGAAGAGGTTCCTAAAGATGCAGTTCCACAAATGAAGGAAAAAGAAGCAAAGGAAAAAGATCAAGAAAAATTCACTCCACCTCCACATTTTCCACAACGTCTCCAGAAAAACAAACTAGACAAGCAGTTTGCTCGATTCTTGGAGGTGTTCAAAAATTTGCACATCAACATATCATTCGCAGAAGCGTTGGAAGAAATGCCCAGCTATGTGTAGGACACATGAATCTGGGCGACGCATGCTGTCCCGGGCTCGCGGCCCGGTTGGGAGTACGGAGTAGCCACAGGGGACTAAACCGGAGAATAATGGAGTCGCCACCCGGTGTGAACCGGGAAAATGAGATTTAAGGCCGCACTCACCCCTCGCAAGGGAAGATATCAAACCGTTGGGTTCAGAATGGTCCCTTACTTATGTCACTTGTAATGAAAGGATTTGTGTAATAATTTAATCAAGCTTAAGTAACACTTATTTCCAAGAGTATCATGCTTCTAAATTCACATGCACAAAATAAAACTCACACCTAAATTTGCATATATTTCACATCTAAGATTGCATGCTTGAAAGTACATCAAAGTAGCAACGAACATACAACTTCATTGGCATATTGTATTCATGGAAACACAAGCACACACAAACCACACAAGCACACATAAAGGCGAATCAAATGATGGCGAACATGTGATTTCATAGACATATCACAAACAATAGCCATTATATGTCCATGCACAAACAAAAGAGTCAACTAAGTATATAATGCAAAAAGACACTTAAGGATGCAATTAGGCATTAAAGTGAGCATGTTATGACGTGGTGCAAAAGAAGATAGCTAATATGGACACAACACACATGTGAGCACTTTTCCAAGTGGTACGTGGAATTGTATCCCAAGTACAGACCGCACTACCGTCCATTCGGAATCGGCTACGGAATTTATGTCTGGGTTTCCATCCGATATACCACAAGAAATAATGCTCAAATGCTATCACGACATGGATATATGAATTGTAATATGTTAAACACATTGTACTCATACATGTGGGGAATACAGATGAATGATACCTACACAATCTTGCGTAATACAGAGAAGCAATCAGATTCATCATATGAAGGGATAGCTACTAGGAACAATTATGTATGAAATCTGATGAAAATGACTCAGTTCAGTGGGTGCGAGTTCGCGTAGCGTTCGAGAACTCGTTCGAACGGTAAATAGAAGGTTCGCGTTCGTATAACATTCGAGAACGCGTTCGAATGGAGCCAGACCTGATGCATGAACACTACAAAAATGCGTGCACATTCGCGTAGCGTTTGAGAACCCGTTCGAACGGTAAACAGAAGGTTCACATTCTTGTGGCATTCGAGAACGCGTTCGAACGGAACCAGACCTGATGCATGCAACACATTCATAGACAAACAAATCCACAATGTGGGACCTCACGTATCCGATTGAACTAATCTCGCATCCAATCGAGTATACACCAATCGGCGCGGCAAGCATCATGGTAAAGGTTTTAACCCCTCCAAATAGGGGACCTTTCATCGCACTTACTAAGCCTCTATTGAATCATGCATACAAAGAATTAAAAAAATAATAATATCTCATAATCCATGCATATTTATCTACTCAAGGGCCACAACATGCATTTCAACATAACAATCATGCAAGCAATACTCATAAATAATACAAATAAAACAGAAAATGAATGTGGAAAATACCCTCAGGTATAACCTTTTATGTCGACTTTCAAACTCGCGTTTCACGGCCGTCGGAAGGGCTATCACATCGCTACTTCTCCGGTTCACTGGTTTAGCGTCTTGGCTCACTATTTTGCTGTTTTGCTTGCTGTTTGGCCTCCGTTTTGCTGTTGTTTGACCCCCGTTTTGCTTTTTTTCCTCTTTATTTTCTGCTCACTGTTCAGGTCGCTGTTTTGACGTTTCCACGGACTGTTTCGAGTGTTTTTTTTTTTGTGGGTTTTTAGTGCAGTCTTGTGTGATTATTTTAAGGATTATAAATGCAGTTTTTATGTTACTGTTTTGAGGATTTTAGGGACTGTTTTAAGAGGATTTGGCTGCTGTTTGGGGGTGATTCGGGCTGCTGTTTTGGCGTGTTTTAGGAGGTGTAGGGGCTTCTGTTTTTGGTGGAAATGGGCTGCTGTTTGGGGGTGTATTTTCTGTTGTGGAGTGGGGGAGATGAAGAGAATTATTTGTGTTTTTCTTCTTGCTATTGCCGTGAGTGGCTAGGGCTCTTGGTGTTGTGATTTTTGTGTAAGTCTTGTGTATGAGCTCCGGGAGTGCATGTCTTGGTTATGGGTTGCTTATATAGAAAAGGTTATGGCTACTCCTTGTCTCACAAGGAAGGGATTTTGGCATTAAAAGGAGGATTTGATTTGGTATTCAACAAGGAAGGATTAGATTGAGGGGGGACAAATCTTGGCTAGATTAGGAATACAAAATATTTAATTTGTTATGATTGATTTTAATTAGGCATGATATTTGTTAAGTTTGGTATATAATATATTTGATTTATATTTATTAGGCATGCAATTTCTTTAATTTGTGTAAGTATTTTTATTATTTTGGTAGGTGATTATTTAGATTTTATTTGTTTTATTTAATTTGGTATATGACTTAATTAATTATTTTATTTAATTACATTATCTAATTAATATTTACTTAATATTTAATTTAATTTGGGTGTGTTTTAAGTGGGCTTGGGCTAGGCTAGGGTGCATGAGGCTAACAACAAAAACCAATACCGATACCGTTCGAACGCCAATTTTCGAACACGACACGAACGCCCGCAATCTGCCTGACGTTCGAACGAGTTTAAGAACGCAGCATGAACGAAAACAGTGAACAGTGAAACGACTTTGATAGCATACTCATCCTGAATTTCCCCTTCCGACGTCCGTTTTCCCGCGGCTTCCGTGACTTAAAAGGTAGTGCCTCCAACTGAGACTCATCATCGGGTTTCACATGCAAAAATACAATGCCTACAGTCGCCCCCACTTTGATGGGACTTGTGCAGTGTGTGACTTTGAACAATCATATCAAAGTTATGCAATGCATTTTCACTTACCTGGCTCGTCTGCTGCCTCGAGCTGAGTTGGTGCTGCGGTGGACCTCGATCCTGGGACGCGTCCCCAAAACTGCTGACGATGTGGGCCTCGCCCTCAAGTCGATATGGGTTTCGCCCCTCCAAGCTGATATGGTGTGGAGCCTCGCTCCCAAGCTGATATGGGCCTCGCCCCCAAGTTGGCATGGGCCTCGCCCCCAAGTTGGCATGGGCCTCGCCCTAAGATTCATTCCAAAATTCTGACGGTGCGGGCTAGGATTCATTCCAAAAAAATCTGATGATGTGGGCCTCGGCTTTAGGATTCATTCCAAGATTCCTTCCTGGATTCATTCCTAAACTCTGATGGTGTGGGCCCCGACCCTAGGATTCATTCCAAAATTCTGACAATGTGGGCCTCGGCCCTGGGATTCATTCCAAAACTCTACTGATGTGGGCCTCGGCCCTGGGATTCATTCCCGGATTCTTTCCAAAATTCTGCTGACGTGGGCCTCGACCCTGGCCATTCCCGGATTCATTCCAAAATTTTGAGAGTTTCATTCCTTGGATTCGTTCCAAAATTCTGAGAGATTCGTTCCAAATCCTGAGAGATCATTCCCTGGATTCGTTCCAAATTCTGAGAGATTCATTCCCTGGATTCGTTCCAAATTCTGAGAGATTCATTCCCTGGATTCGTTCCAAATTCTGAGAGATTCATTCCCTGGATTCGTTCCAAATTCTGAGAGATTCATTCCCTGGATTCATTCCGAATTCTGAGAGATTCATTCCCTGGATTCATTCCAAATTCTGAGAGATTCATTCCTTGGATTCGTTCCAAATTCTGAGAGATTCATTCCCTGGATTCATTCCAAATTCTGAGAGATTCATTCCCTGGATTCGTTCCTGAAACTGTACTGTTGCTGTTTCTGACTAGCTTGCCTTTGCTGCTTTCTCTCTTTCTTTCTTCGAAACCTGTTAACATAAAACAAAACAAACACAAAAAGGATGCAAAATGTGTTACGTGTATGCATGTATGCATGAGTTTCCTATCCCGTTGGTTAGGTCTTCGGTCAATTCCCTTAGTGATAGCTCGATCTTCTCTTCCTTAGGCAAAATACTGCTTCAATCTGTCTACACTAATTGGTTATGTGAACTCATTTCCTTTCCAAGTCTAACAGTCTCACTATCTTCATTTCCCAATTTTTGAATGGCCAACTTATCTTTTCTGCTTGCTTCTTCTGAGGATTCCCTACGTTATGAGTATCATAGTACCAAGATTGAATGCTTCTGTCAGATGCACTCATGTTGCAAGTTGAGAAGTGGAGATTCGGGCAAGTAAGCGAAATGAACTTCTTTATTATTGTTGAGAAAAGGTTCAAACAAGCAAACAAAATCAATGTCTTTATTAAAAATGCAAGATAAACTTGGAGAAACAGCAGTGCCTTCTTCCTCAGCCTCTGGTTCTTCATTGTTATTATCCCTTATCCCCATGTGAGAAGCTTGGTGGTTGAGGGTTTGGAGGACAAAGGTTTCAGACAAGCCAAAGTTGATCATGGTGGTGGGACGGAGTGGTAATTGGTAGAGGATTCCTGTGTGTGCTGGGTTGCTCTCTTTCTGGGTCAGGTATTTTGTGGGTGTCAATCAGGTCTTGGATCTCATGCCTAAGGCGGGGGTAGTTGTCAATTTCGTGACCCTTTTGCTGGTGAAAATAACAGAATAAGTTCAAGTCAAGGTAGTGCGGCACAAGGCTGGGGAGTGGTTTAGGTTCCAATGGTTTCAGGAGTCCTTGCATCTTCAATTTCTCAAACACCTTTGATAGAGGTCTACCCAAGTTGGAGAAACATCTGTTCTTGATGGCAGTGACCTCAGCACTGGAAGACTTGGCTTCAGGATGTCCCCAAAATTCCTTCTATTCTGGCCATAAAACTTTCTATTTTCAGCCTCTTCTTCCTCAATATCCATGACAGTTTCCCTCAACTATCGGAAATCCGCAATCATTGAAGTCATCCTCCTCAACTTGCCATAGATCGAGGGCTTAGTGCCCTTGATGATCATTTTAATCTGGTTCTTCTCAGAAGGCCGAGTATGCATTTTCAGAAGCTGACTTCTCCAGCGGTCTACATACTCCTTGAAGCTTTCTTCTGGCTTCTGCTTAGTGTTCTCCAAATCACGAAGTGACAAATCAATCTCTAAGTCTGTAACATACTGTTTCAGAAAAGCATCAGCTAGTTCCTTTCAATCTTCCTTAACCTTCTTCTTAAGGCTATGATACCAAACCACAGGTGCCCCCTCGAGTGACATCCCAAACATCTTTTGGACTTGGCGCTGTGATAGGCCCATTGAACTCATGACTGAGACATATTGCTGCAGATGGACCCTCGGGTCTCCATTTACATTAAATTTGGTCATGTCGGGCATTTTAAAACTGAGCTGGCAGCTGTTCTCCGAAGGTCATTGCCTCATAATCTAACAACTCTTCATGTTTACCCCTCATTTTACGGGTAAATGTTCCACCTGATCCCGGAGCCTCTGAAATTCTGCCTGAGACCCAATCACTCTGCCTGTTGCATACTCTGCCATGTCATCATCAAAAGTGGGGATATCATCCCCCAACCCATTCGGAGGCTCCTCACGTCTTACATTCTCAGAATTTCCCCCAGCACGGGGCACAACCATATTTGTCATGGCAGTAGTCAAGGCTTGCAACTGTTCGGTAATCTTGGCGAAACCATTTTCTAACTGATCTATCCGGGATACCTCATTATCGATGTACTCATATCTGTTACCGGTCTTTTAGTGAGTCTTCTCTCTCCCTAACCCAACGGAAATCTATGATGTATTTTTGAGACATAGAGGGTGTTAACAGGATATATGTATGTATGAGGTGCATGAGATGCATGTAACATATAGAACATACTAAATTGATTAAAATTTTCAAACAAATCGGCCTATTATCATTTTAGAAGCTTTTGGGCTAAATGTCATAGGAGTGAACTCGTCCCAGTTTAAATGGCCCAACGAGTTCACATCTCATGGCAAGGAGCCCAACTAAATCCAAATGGTAATGTTCCGAACACAAACACAAAATGGCCCATCAACATTTAGAAGCCTTTGGCCCAATCGTCATAAGGTACGTTCTTGTCCCAGTTTAAATGGCCCAACAAGCCCATATCCTATGACAAATGGTCCAAATGGATCCAAACGACGATGTTCCCAAACACAAGCATAAAAGAAAGATAATGCAAACATAAAACAATAATTTCTACAGAATGGCCCATCAACATTTCAGAAGCTTTGGGCCCAATGGTCATAAGGTACGAACTCGCCCCAGTTTAAATGGCCCAGCAAGTCCGCATTTCTGACAATGGTCCAACTGCATCCAAATGAGGATGGTCCGCAAGCACATACTCAAGGAAATAATTGTTACTTTAACCATACAATCCCGGTCTATGGGTGGGTTCACAAGAGTGTAGAAAAAGGCTCTCATCGGCGAAGGATGGCTCACAACTAGGTCTCCCCAATCAAGGGTTCGAGCGACCAAGTGAGCGCACCCTTTTTTATACACTAAGGTACGTGCCAATGAGCTATGGTGTGTGACTGACTGTCAAATGGATTTCCCGTTGTAGATTCCCCAGAGGGAAGGTGGAGCGAGGCTCACTTAAATACCCAAGCCTCTTAGGCTCTTATCGCTAGGTGTCAGGAATAAACAACGAGTCCTCCAAATTTGTCCATCACAATAGGCTACGAGTAGATGGCTATATAGGTGCCTTCACAACTTTTCCTTCTAGAAAGGTAGTGAATGAAGGAAGACACCAAACCATTACCTAGCCTCAAAAATGCCTTTGATTAAACCTCCATTTTATCCACTATAGACACGGTCAATTAAAACATAAATCCAAATACTACAAGACAATATTTCAGGGCCGATTCTCTATCCCCAGTGGAGTCGCCAGATTGTGGGACACATGAATCTGGGCGACGCATGCTGTCCCGGGCTCGCGGCCCGGTTGGGAGTATGGAGTAGCCACGGGGGACTAAACCGGAGAATAATGGAGTCGCCACCCGGTGTGAACCGGGAAAATGAGATTTAAGGCCGCACTCACCCCTCGCAAGGGAAGACATCAAACCGTTGGGTTCAGAATGGTCCCTTACTTATGTCACTTGTAATGAAAGGATTTGTGTAATAATTTAATCAAGCTTAAGTAACACTTATTTCCAAGAGTATCATGCTTCTAAATTCACATGCACAAAAATAAAACTCACACCTAAATTTGCATATATTTCACATCTAAGATTGCATGCTTGAAAGTACATCAAAGTAGCAACGAACATACAACTTCATTGGCATATTATATTCATGGAAACACAAGCACACACAAACCACACAAGCACACATAAAGGCGAATCAAATGATGGCGAACATGTGATTTCATAGACATATCACAAACAAATAGCCATTATATGTCCATGCACAAACAAAAGAGTCAACTAAGTATATAATGCAAAAAGACACTTAAGGATGCAATTAGGCATTAAAGTGAGCATGTTATGACGTGGTGCAAAAGAAGATAGCTAATATGGACACAAGCACACATGTGAGCACTTTTCCAAGTGGTACGTGGAATTGTATCCCAAGTACAGACCGCACTACCGTCCATTCGGAATCGGCTACGGAATTTATGTCTGGGTTTCCATCCGATATACCACAAGAAATAATGCTCAAATGCTATCACGACATGGATATATGAATTGTAATACGTTAAACACATTGTACTCATACATGTGGGGAATACAGATGAATGATACCTACATAATCTTGCGTAATACAGAGAAGCAATCAGATTCATCATATGAAGGGATAGCTACTAGGAACAATTATGTATGAAATTTGATGAAAATGACTCAGTTCAGTGGGTGCGAGTTCGCGTAGCGTTCGAGAACGCGTTCGAACGGTAAACAGAAGGTTCGCGTTCGTATAGCATTCGAGAACGCGTTCGAATGGAGCCAGACCTGATGCATGAAACACTAAAAAAATGCGTGCACATTCGCGTAGCATTTGAGAACACGTTCGAACGGTAAACAGAAGGTTCACGTTCGTGTGGCGTTCGAGAACTCGTTCGAACGAACCAGACCTGATGCATGCAACACATTCATAGACAAACAAATCCACAATGTGGGACCTCACGTATCCGATTGAACTCATCTCGCATCCAATCGAGTATACACCTATCGGCGCGGCAAAGCATCGTGGTAAAGGGTTTTAACCCCTCCAAATAGGGGACCTTTCATCGCACTTACTAAGCCCATGCACTCAATTAAATCATGCATACAAAGAATAAAAAAACAATAATATCAAACTTAGTATGCCCGATTGAACGTATCTTGCATTCAACTGAACACACATCAACCGGTGCGGCAAAGCATTGTGGTAAAGGATTTTAACCCCTCCAAATAGGGGACCTTTCATCGCACTTACTAAGCCCATGCGCTCGATTGAATCATGCATACAAAGAACTAAAAAACAATAATATCAAACTTAGTATGCCTGATTGAACGTATCTTGCATTCAACCGAACACACATCAACCGGTGCGGCAAAGCATCGTGGTAAAGGATTTTAACCCCTCTAAATAGGGGACCTTTCATCGCACTTACTAAGCCCATGCGCTCGATTGAATCATGCATACAAAGAACTAAAAAACAATAATATCAAACTTAGTATGCCCGATTGAACGTATCTTGCATTCAACCGAACACACATCAACCGGCGCGGCAAAGCATCGTGGTAAAGGATTTTACCCCTCCAAATATGGGACCTTTCATCGCACTTACTAAGCCCATGCGCTCGATTGAATCATGCATACAAAAGTAACATGCAGAATTCAAATGACGAAAAATAAATAAATCAAAGCAATATAAGACAAAAGAAAGTGTCATTTACTCAAGCGGTACGTAGAGTTATATCCCGAGTACAGATCATAATACCGTCCATTTGGAGTCGGCTATGAAATTTATGTCCGGGTTTCCATCCGATATACCACAAGAGTTGACACATCTTTCGTTTTATTCCAAAGCCACAACATACAATATCTCATAATCCATGCATATTTATCTACTCAAGGGCCACAACATGCATTTCAACATAACAATCATGCAAGCAATACTCAATAAATAATACAAATAAAACAAAAAATGAATGTGGAAAATACCCTCAGGTCTAACCTTTTATGTCGACTTTCGAACTCGCGTTTCACGGCCGTCGGAAGGGCTATCACATCGCTACTTCTCCGGTTCACTGGTTTAGCGTCTTGGCTCACTATTTTGCTGTTTTGCTTGCTGTTTGGCCTCCATTTTGCTGTTGTTTGACCCCCGTTTTGCTACTTTTTCCTCTTTATTTTCTGCTCACTGTTCAGGTCGCTGTTTTGACGTTTCCACGGACTGTTTCGAGTGTTTTTTTTTGTGGGTTTTTAGTGCAGTCTTGTGTGATTATTTTAAGGATTATAAATGCAGTTTTTATGTTACTGTTTTGAGGATTTTAGGGACTGTTTTAAGAGGATTTGGCTGCTGTTTTGGGGGTGATTCGGGCTGCTGTTTTGGCGTGTTTTAGGAGGTGTAGGGGCTGCTGTTTTTGGTGGAAATGGGCTGCTGTTTGGGGGTGTATTTTCTGTTGTGGAGTGGGGGAGATGAAGAGAATTATTTGTGTTTTTCTTCTTGCTATTGCCGTGAGTGGCTAGGGCTCTTGGTGTTGTGAGTTTCGTGTAAGTCTTGTGTATGAGCTCCGGGAGTGCATGTCTTGGTTATGGGTTGCTTATATAAAGAAAGGTTAGGGCTACTCCTTGTCTCACAAGGAAGGGATTTTGGCATTAAAAGGAGGATTTGATTTGGTATTCAACAAGAAATGATTAGATTGAGGGGGGACAAATCTTGGCTAGATTAGGAATACAAAATATTTAATTTGTTATGATTGATTTTAATTAGGCATGATATTTGTTAAGTTTGGTATATAATATATTTGATTTATATTTATTAGGCGTGCAATTTCTTTATTTGTGTAAGTATTTTTATTATTTTGGTAGGTGATTATTTAGATTTTATTTGTTTTATTTAATTTGGTATATGACTTAATTAATTATTTTATTTAATTATATTATCTAATTAATATTTAACTTAATATTTAATTTAATTTGGGTGTGTTTTAAGTGGGCTTGGGCTAGGCTAGGGTGCATGAGGCTAACAACAAAACCAGAAATACCGATACCGTTCGAACGCCAATTCGAACGCGACACGAACGCCCGCAATCTGCCTGACGTTCGAACGAGTTTAAGAACGCAACATGAACGAAAACAGTGAACACGTGAAACGACTTTGATAGCATACTCATCCTGAATTTCCCATTCCGACGTCCGTTTTCCCACGGCTTCCGTGACTTTAAAGGTAGTGCCTCCAACCGAGACTCATCATCGGGTTTCACATGCAAAAATGCAATGCCTACACTATGTCAAATTCATGAAAGATATTCTTTCAAGAAAGCGGAGATTGGGAGATTACGAGACAGTAGCATTGACAGAAGAATACAATGCAATCATTTAGAGGAAACTTCCTCCGAAGTTGAAAGATCCTGGCAGTTTTACTATCCCATGCACCATTGGAGAACATTATATCGGTAAGGCTTTATGTGATTTAGGTGCAATCCCTACCTCAGTCTCTCTGTAACTTGCTGATCGAACGCTCGCATTTCTGGGAGGTGTTATTGAAGATGTGCTGGTCAAAGTCGACAAACTCATTCTCTCAGCAGATTTCATTATCCTTGACATAGAAGAAGACAAAGATGTTCCTATCATCCTTGGGAGACCATTCTTAGCTACAGGTCGAACTGTGATTGATGTGCAAAAAGGAGAACTAACAATGAAAGTGCATGACCAAGAAGTTACCTTTAATGTTTTTAAAGCCATAAAATTCCCGAATGATGAAAAAGAGGTAGAATGTTTCAGAATTGATGTTGTTGATAGTATCATTCAGAATACTGATACAATTCCCAAGGATAAACTTGAAGCTTGCATCACCAACATGACTGACAGTGAGCTAGATGCTGAAATTCTGGAATGTATCAACTATTTTGACAAGCCATTCCGAATCAAATTGACACCACCAGTGGAAAGTCTGGAACTTCCGAAGAAAGATCAAATCAAGCCCTCAATTGAAGAACCACCGCAGCTGGAGCTGAAGCTATTGCCGAGTCATCTCAGGTATGCATTTCTTAGAAACTCTTCTGAATTACCTATTAATATTTATTCTTCGCTAACATTGGAGCAAGAAGAAAAGTTGCTGAGAGTGTTACGTGAACACAAGAGAGCCATTGGCTGGACTATAGCAGATATTCGAGGCATTAGTCCATCATTTCACATGCACAAGATTCCGATGAATGATGAGTACAAACCCACAATGAAGCATCAACAGAGACTCAATCCAATCATGAATGAGGTCGTGAAGAAAGAAATCATCAAATGGTTGGATGCTGGCATCATCACCCCATCTCAGATAGTAGTTGAGTGAGTCATATGCAGTGTGTACCGAAGAAAGGAGGAATTACTGTAGTCACAAATGCAAAGAACGAGCTGATTCCAACAAGGACAGTGACTGGATGGAGAGTATGCATGGACTATCAGAAACTGAACAAAGCAACGAGGAAAGACCATTTTCTGCTGCCATTCATTGATCAGATGCTAGACAGGCTGACGGGGCATGAGTACTATTTCTTTTTGGATGGATATTTAGGGTACAATCAGATTGCCGTCGCCCCAGAAGATCAGGAGAAAACCACATTTACATGTCCGTATGGTACTTTTGCTTTCTGCAGAATGCCATTTGGACTATGTAATTCTCCTGCCACATTCTAATATTGCATGATGGCCATCTTCTCAGACATGCTGGAACAGAGTATGAAGGTTTTTATGGATGACTTCTCTGTGTTTGGAGATTCTTTCGACCACTGCTTGCAAAATTTGGAACATGTGTTACAAAGATGCGAAGATACCAACCTAGTACTGAACTGGGAAAAATGCCATTTCATGGTACACGAAGGCATCGTTCTGGGACATCGGATCTCACAAAAGGGAATTGAGGTAGACAAAGTAAAAATCGAGACAATTGAAAAACTACCTCCACCCATATCTGTCAAAGGGATTCAGAGTTTTCTCAGACATGCTGGCTTTTACAGGAGATTTATCAAAGACTTCTCAAAAATTGCAAAACCTCTTTGCAATCTTCTGGAGAAAGATGTGCCTTTCAACTTCACCAAAGAATGCCAGGAAGCCTTTGAGATCCTAAAATAGAAGCTAGTCTCTGCCTCCCATTATAGTAGCACCGGACTGGACCATTCCATTTGAAGTGATGTGCGATGCAAGTGATTTTGCTGTAGGTGAAGTTTTAGGACAACGCAAAACAAAGATTTTCCATGCCATTTACTACTCCATCAGAACTATGAATGAAGCTCAACTCAACTACACAACCACTGAAAAGGAGTTGCTTGCAGTTGTGTTCACTTTTGACAAATTCTGATCTTATCTGTTGGGTCCCAAGGTGGTGGTCTACACAGATCATTCAGCAATCAAGTATCTGATCGCGAATAAAGATGCCAAGCCTAGATTGATTTGTTGGATACTTCTTCTGCAAGAATTCGATTTGGAGATCAGAGATAAGAAATAGACAGAAAACCAAGTGGCAGATCATTTATCGAGGCTCGAGAATGGAGAAACAGCTGGCAAAGAACTGATAATCAAAGAAAATTTTCTAGATGAATAGTTATTTGCCATGAAACAGCACGATGTGCCTTGGTATGCTGACTATGTAAACTACATAGTGTCAGGAAAATGGCCATTGGAATGGACAACTCAGCAACGACAGAAGTTCTTCAAAGAAGTCAAGCACAATGTCTGAGATGAGCCGTACCTATTCAAACGTTGTGCTGATCAATTATTGAGATGATGTGTTCCACCAGAGGAGGTCAACGGTGTCTTGCAACACTATCATTCATCACCATATGGCGGACACTTCAGTGGAAACAAAACTGCAGCCAAAGTCCTACAATCAGGTTTGCTCTGGCCCACTCTTTTTAAAGATGCTTATCTATTTGCTCTTCAATGTGACAGGTGACAGAGAATGGGAAATATTTCCAGGAGAAATGAAGGACCTCTGCAAAATATTCTGGAAGTGGAGATATTCGATGTGTGGGGTATTGATTTTATGGGACCCTTTATTCCATTATTTGGAAACCTATACATATTGGTTTCCGTAGATTACGTCTCCAAATGGGTTGAAGCAATTGCACTGCCATCCAATGATTCAAAGGTGGTGATCAAGTTCCTTAAAAAATATTTTCACTCGCTTCGGAACACCTCGGCAATTATCAGCGATGGTGGCACACATTTCTGCAACAGATACTTCGATGCACTTCTATCCAAATACGGAGTTACTCATAATGTTGCCACAGCTTACCATCCATAGTCAAACAGGCAAGTTGAAGTTTCATACAGGGAGATCAAAGAATCTTGGAGAGAACCGTTGGATCAACAAGGAAGGATTGTTCTGAAAAACTGGATGACACATTATGGGCGTACCAGACAGCTTACAAGACACCCATTGGTATGTCCCCATATCAAATGGTGTTCAGGAAAGCATGCCATCTGCTAGTTGAGCTTGAACACAAGGCGTACTGGGCACTGAAGAAGTTGAATCTTGATCCACAAGCTGCAGGAGAGAAAAGACTTCACCAACTCAATGAGTTGGAGGAATTTCGCCTATAGGCTTATGAAAATGCCAGATTATACAAAGAGAAGACCAAGAAATAGCATGACCGAAAAATAGTGTGCAGACAATTGAAACCAGAGCAGCAGGTGTTGTTATATGATTCAAGGTTGAAATTTTTCCCTGGAAAGCTGAAATCAAGGTGGTCAGGCCCATTTGAGATTACTCAGGTTTTACCATATGAAGCTGTTGAATTGTACAACCCCAAGTCCAACAACACATTTAAGGTTAACAGCCAGCGTGTCAAGCACTACTGGGGAGAATCATTTGAGCGACAAAAAGAAAGTGTCACAGTTTCAGATCCAGCCTAACGTTCAGGAAATCATGTCTAGATGACAATATTAAACTTAGCGCTAGCTGAGAGGCAACCCATACAATTTGTGTATATATTGTGATTTTGTGTCTTTTAATTTTTGTGTGTTTAGTTTTTCCAGGTTAAGTCATTTCAAGATGGAAGATGCTCTCGTAAATCTTCACAAGCATTTTCCTTATCTCCCTTAAAATTCTCAGATGAAAGTTTACAAAAATCGCTTGGAACAAATGAGACTACTGATGATCAAAGGTATGTCTACTGACATTCGTTGGATTATTGAAGCACGGGTCCGATTGGCAGGTGAGTCCTCTGACTCTTTTTTTCACATCTACCTGGTTTAGGAAGAAGCACATATGCTAAAAAGAGAAGAACCAAAAGAATATGTGTTTGTTATAAATGTGCTCGTATGTTTTGTGATACTCATTGTCGATATTTAGGAATGGTGTCTGATAACAGCGAAGATAAGATTAATTTCATTAGGGATGTCTTGAGTAAGGAGTCTTTGGATGACATATCTAAAACTCTTGAGATGCATCCCAGTGGATATGTGTATCACGAAATTTGCATGTTATATGCACAATTCCGTAAAGAAATACAACAGTTAAGTCTCGGGAATCTGACTCTAAAAGACCCTGTTTGCCAATTTATAAGAAAATTGGATGGAAAACTTGTCCCTGACGCATAGACGTCATTCAAGTCGTTACATTATTGTAAATATTATATCTCTTTGTCTTTTCCTAATAATTGTGATTTGTTTTGTTATTTTCTCCGACAGGATCCAGACTACTTTTTGACCTTTCATGATTTACTATTTTTCTACTAATCATCATTTGGAAGATACTTGTGCTATTATTACTCACCCTTTTCAGGTTCTATATATTCAACTCATCATTGCACCTTTGAAGGCATCTAGATAAAATGGAAGCTACTTCAAGAAGACGGGTTGAAAATATCTGTATGTTTTGCGGTACCAGTGTTAGTGTTAAACCAGAATATGTAACAACGGCACAGGAATTGGGTCAAGTCATTGCTACAAGGAATATGCACTTAGTATATGGCGGTGGCAATCTTGGACTAATGGGGATCATTTCAAAGGCTGTACATGATGGAGGCAGGCAAGTCTTGGGAATCATCCTAAAACCCTTGGTGGAGGTGAATCTTATTGGATCATCAAACGGCGAGGAACTAATCATGAAAGGTATGTCTGAACGACTGGTAGAGATGATTAACTGTGCTGATGTTTTTATTGCTTTGCCACGAGGCTTGGGCACGATGGATGAAATTTTTACAGTACTATCTTGGGCAAACTTGAACATACACCTGAAACCGCTTGGACTGTATAATGTTGATGGATTTTATGATTTTCTTTGTGTGTTTATTGATGATGCCTGGAGAAATAGGTTCGTGTCAAAGCCTGTAAAAGAACTCCTCTTTACTGCCAGAACTGCCCCAAATTTAATAGACCAAATCTTAGTCTTTCAGCTAACCAGGTACGATTTTCTAAACTCTTCTTCTACAGTTTAAGACATTGGGGACAATGTCTCATTTAAGTTTGGGGGAGGAGAATAGTTAAATTGTATCTTGTTTTTATTGTTTTATTTTTATTCAAAATTTTTCGAAAAAGCCAAAAAAAAAATTGAAAAATTTTTACAAAAACCATTTTTTTTGTGTGTTTTTATTTGATTAATCAGGTGAAATTGGTGTGAGATAGCTGTGTAAGGAATTTCCATTCCTGATACGTATCTCAACCTATTTCGGAATAAGTTAATTTTTGTTTATTTCCTTTTAAATTATTTAATTTGTGAATTCTCCGTAATACTGACTAAAATGAATCTTCATATGCTCAGTTGACAGGTATTATCAGCACACATGGTAACATACAGACATAAGCTGTAATTGAAAAGTTTGTAATATTCAGTGCTCTAGTTTAATTGGAGGAAGCATCTATAAAAAGCGATGAAGTAAAAACAAAACATCTGAGATCCGAGTTATTAAGTCTGTAAGGGTGTTTTAACACCTAATGCCCTAAAACCAACTGGTTTGAGAGTCACTGGCCCAATGCTCACTACATAGATGGAAGATATTGTATATAAATAAAAAAAAAATCAAAAATCAGAAAAAAAAAATCAGAAAAATATTCCATTGCTAAAAACGGTGTGAATTCTGATAAAACTTAAGGATAAAAATATTACTTTCTTCTCAACTGCACTTGTGACTATTATGGGTAAAAATGAGTTGATTAATATTTTGTTGGCTATGTATATGAAGAGTGGTAAAAAAATAATCGGAGAATTCACTTATTCGGTAATTTAGAAAGAAATAAAACATTATTAACTTGGATAAGAAGTTTCACCTGTTTAGTCACTAACTTCTTTATTCTCTTGTCTTTTTGCTTTTGTGTGCATTAGTTTTATCATCTTTTTACTTTTGTAAAATGTTTGTGGGTATCGTTGCTGTAAGCCATCACGAGACTACAACACGTCCACTAGGGACACCTATGGGTTTAAAGGCTTGTTGTATACGCTAAATGCAACCGTGATCCCTACGAAAGTGGCTTAGTTTAATTTAATTGTTTCTTGTATTTTATTTTGTTGTTTTGCTTGAGGACTAGTAAAATGTTAGGTTTGGGGGTGTGATGAGCGGAAAATATATCAATATTTACCGCCCCTTTTACTTAATATTTTGTTTAGTTTCTCGGGTTTGATGAACGTTTTGATGTGTTATAGTTTATTTTGCATATAAAATAATATTGGGACTCAATGAAATCATTTAGGACGAAATGTGGGTCAAATAAGGGCAAAAAAAATTGGACTTGACATATTAATTTTGGAGATTGGAAACTTGAAAGGGCGTTTTAACGACGTGCAGTTTCGGAAATTCCAATTTTACGCAACTGTCGTATTTGGGGCATAACATTTTATTCCGATATCAAATTGAGCGGATTCAAGTTCCAGATTAAAGAAGACTTAAAGATCTACAACTTTGAAGAACAAAAGAATTTCGAATTCCGAAGATTTCATGACTGAAATTGATGAAACATCCAAAAGTGTGTTATGCCTAATTATTAAAGTCATTTTCAAAGCAAATAAATAAATAAATAAATAAATAATAATCAAAATAGTCAAACTCCCACCAAACATGATAGAAATTAATAATGGATTTGGTGTAGCAATTAATAATGGATTTGGTGGAGCAATTAGTGGAGCAATTAATAATGGTTTTGGTGGATGATTTAATGGAGGCAAAATTTTGCCTATAAATACCAAGCCATTTCATTTGTAAATTCATACTTTCTTATTTGAAATTATTTAAGAATAACTAAGAAGATTGTATCTTGTTTGTTTATTTACAACTTTCAGTAATTAATTTCCGCTTTCGCACTTTCTTTTCTTTACTTTTCAGTTTTTACTTTCCGCAATTTACTTTTACGCACAATACTTTCCTTTCTTTACTTTTCAGTTTTTACTTTTCAAGTAATGAGGAGGTAACTCCCCCATGCATAGGTAAAAGGTAAAACTTTTATTATTTCTATTTAGATTTATCTCCCTTAATTATAATATAATAACTATTTAAAATCTGACTTAACGAGGATACCGCCATATTGGTCGGTTGATAATTAATTATAAATTGGTTTTAACTTGACTAAGCATGGATACCGCCTGGTTGGTCGGTTGGTTGGTAATTAATTATTAATTTGACTTAATGAGGATACCGCCTATATGGCTGGTTGGTAATTATCACGCAAAGTTAATAATTATATTAAGAGAGATATCTAAAATAGTAGTAATAAAAGTGGATCATTTTACCTCAGCATTTTCTTTATTGTACTTTTACTTTATTTACTTTCAGCATTTACTTTCCAGTAATTTACTTTCCAGTAATTTAATTTCCAACATTTACTTTCTAGTAATTTAATTTCCAGGATTTACTTTATGTCTTTTATTTTATTTAAGTTTTTACTACCCATTAATATTTGTCGTAACTAAGCCAGTTATCTGGGGTTGTGATGAAATCCAATATCACCGGTTTATAAGGGGTTAAATTACAGTTTGGGTAATATAAAGGTTTATTTATTGAGCCTTAATCCTAATGCTTTTTATTAACTGGCCATTAATAAAATTGAACTGGTAAACTTAAAATGAACTTGGAAAAGAGATTTTAGGTTAAAGACCTTAGACTCAATAGCCCACGATCTTCCTTGAGGATAAATAACCCTTTAATAGATTTCCTTACAGATAGAAATATACCTGTTAGGTGAGGGTAGCCATAATTGGAACTTAATTTTAATGAATTCAGATAACTTGGTTAACATATGAATATGATTAATTGGGTTATACTGGGTATTTGTATTTGACCATCGGAAGAGGCTTTTACATAATTTCGTGTTCCAAGTTAACAAACCAATATATTACACAAACGTAAAATAACCACTTCATCTTTTAAAATGATATTGGAAGGATTCACAACCCTAGATAGTTTTATAAATTTGAATTTTCTTCAGTCTACTTTCAAGCAATTTATTTACTTTTTTTTAATTTTAAAGTCACCACCCAATCAAACAATCAATCCATTAGATATTTGTAAACATTTAACTTCATAAATTGATAACAAAAGGTTTTAAGTCCTCGTGGGATCGATACTTTTTATACTACTTGAACGATACGTGCCCTTGCATTATACGCGTGTGATTACGACGGTCACAAGCACCGAGTTGGTAATAACATATCGGTCACAAGGGAATGTCCCCTCATTGTGTCATCAATACTCGGCCCTGGGGGAGAAACTCCACCCCATGCCAACAAAGATAATAAGGCCTCGGTGGGACATAACCCGACCCCGAACCACAATAAGTACTAGGCCACAAGGCAATGCTCCATCCTTATGCCACCAACATGGCCTCGACGGAACGAATGCAGCCTCGAGTCATCAAATCACGCCATGGTCTTGGCAGAACGAATGCAGACTCGAGCCATCAAATCACCATGGCCTCGCCGGTACGAAAGTAGACCCGTGCCAACAAATCACTAGGCCTCGGCAGTACGAAAGCAGATTTGAGCCATCAATCTTCGATCCAAGACTTAACCACGATGGAAGATTTTCAACCTCCGGAAATCACCATGGACACCGGAAATGGCGTCCCACTTTAGGTCATCCACCAAAAAATAAAATCAAGATAAAAAACAAGACAAATAAAACTAGGGTGACTTAGCACATACCCCGCACTGACCAAAAAAGAAACAACAAGGGAGCCTGAGATAGCGTCCTGCCCCATGCCACCCAAATAAATAATTTTAAACCTTACAGTTCAATGTCCCGATGAATCGAGCTACGGATCGAGGGGGTGGCCAATAGACATGAGAATCTCCCCACGATAGGCAAGTCCCGAGTCTGTAAATACCGCGGAAACCATCAGATATTCCCCATGCTATGCTCCTACGAATTTGAAATGGGATAGCGACAACAATCTCCCTCCCCATGCTAGGTATCCCCGAGGCTACAAACACCACGGAGGCTGTCAAGCCTTCCCCGTGCTATGCACCTCCCGACGATACCGTAGTATCTCAACTGTCTTCAATCCGTGCATGTGATGATTACCAAGGGGCACCAAGTGCTGCGCCGACTCTTTCGCTGAACGTGCTTTAGATACCCGAGGTGCCAAACATCACGCAGGTCTTTACATTTAAGCTTCCCAAAGATGTAAGTCATTGGGTAGTGATGCTCTGTCCCGGGGGTTTGATAATGACACAAGGGATTGGCGTGCCGCGGGGGTTCACGCTTTTCCCATATGTCCTTCATCCCTTCATGCATTCTGAACTCCTTGAAGGTACAGGTCATAAGTTATTTGACGCTCCAGTTCGGGGGTTTGATAATGACATCGGGGATTGGTGTGCTACGAGTTTCACGCCTTTCCCACATGCCCTACACCCCCTCACGTATTCTGACCACGAGCATCTCCCAAGATTATTAAATATGTTTGTCCTACTTAAATAATAAACAAGCAAGGATAATAAAGTTTTAATCTAAGAAATGGAAAGTTTTATTACTATTCACGAGATCTACGGCCCATCTTTTAACTTTTTGTGGGTCATTTTAAGAGAGACTCTATTGAAAATATTTCCTAAGCATCTCAGCATTCCAAGGCTTCTTGAGCCGGGTACCATTTAGCTGCTCATTGTAATTCTTCGTGGTGTGTCCCCTTGTATTATGATGCATACAATAGGCCCTGTTATTTCTCTTCTCATTTGGAAACTTCCCCGGGTCAGGTTTAGTCAATAGAAACTTGTCCCGTATCTCCCAAGCTATTTTTGCCAAAGGCCTATTGAGGGCAGTATATGTCGCGTCCCCTGTAATCTTGAGCTCCTGCTAGGTTAGTCATGGTCTCTTCTTTTTTCTTAGTCATTTTCTCATTTTCTATTACGGCCAGCCACTTACTACTAGCGATATCTTCCCTCCTTCGACTAAGCCCTATCGAAGTCTGTTCTACCGTCGCTCTTACTTCTAGCTTTTCAATCCTCTCCATCATGGCCTCCATGAAGGCTCAATTTCCCTCTCTTTCTATCCATAAGTTCTCCTTCATTCTCTCCATCTACCTCGCCACCGTGTCCTCTGAAGATCTATGGTTCCCGTCTCTTACCATCGCCTTAACGCGCTTGTTGCTTTTCGTACTGTTCCCCACAGACGGCACCAACTGTTGACAGCTGATTTTCATTCCAGGGGTAATTCGGAAAAAAACCACTCCTCGAACAAATCTCCCTCGACTGTGAATTTGTTTAGTTTGTAGACCAAATGCAAATTTAACAAAAGATGGAAAATACATAGAAAAAAATAAAGGATTTAACGTGGTTCGGTGAAATGGATCCAACCTACGTCCACGAACACAAATAAAATGATATTTTTATTACCACCCCGGGTCGGACCGACCTGTTTTATCCCTTTCTTACACTAAGCTTTTTAGAGCTTTTTACAAGTTATGGAAAATAAGAAATACTAATCCAGGGATCCCCCTTGAACTGAGTTCTTTTTCCCTTTAAATAGTGCCACTGGATTTACTATAATTCCCACATATGACGTCGGCCACATTTCGCTGTCATTATTACCCATTACTCGTACATTATTACCCATTACTCGGACATTACTGCTCTTTACTCGTATATTTTTGCTCATAACTCGTTCGTTATACCCATCCAATGGTCTGGCGGCTCTAGGTTTCATGTAGGGTTTACGTTATCCATACATGTGCATAAGATTCAGCAGCCCTGGCCTATTACTCTCTTCTTAATCAGGTCGGGTTGAAAGGGTTATATGACTTTGTCGGGTCGGTCTGTCGGAATGAGTAACATCTTTTCATTGCATCTACTAATAGGTATGGTCAGTGTGCTGAGACTCACAGTGCTTTTTCTGACCTACTCTTTTTTCCTCGACCGAGTCTGATCTGCTGAGTCAATTCTGGCTTCTGAGGCTGACACGAAGCTCTGAATGTCGAGATTGCCCTGAGAGTTTGATGCCAGACTTGACTTGAACACCTCAGGTCAATCTTCGTAAATTTTCTAGTGCCCCCGAGCCTAACCACATTGGTCCTGACCACATTGGACCTAACCACATCGAATCTTTACCTTGGGCTCGGGCCCCTCAGTCTGACCTTTTATCTTCACAATGACCTTGGGCTTTTACCCATTAACTGCAATCCCTAATCTACCATTCCTAGGTATTCTAACTTATTGGGAGCTGAAAACCACCATCAACATATGTATTTTGATATACTTTATAAAATTAATGAAAATTCTGTAATTATTTATATAACTTTAGATTAAATATATATCTATATGTAAAATATTATATAACATATATGTATGGATAAAATTTAAAGAGTAATAATCAAAATTTGTCTATGATTATGATTTGAAGTTGAGAATCTTCAAAATCTAAACTCATAAATACAGTTCATTCCATTATGAACGATATAGTTCTATCCATACTATATTATGTAGAGACATAAAAATGTATATATTTTATATAATAAGATTATATTGGACATGACCAAATGAAATCGAAAAGTTCTAATAATTTCCGTTAAATGAAGAACATCAATTTTATCATAGTGATGGTCATATATGTGATGATATTAATTCATTATATTCATATATGTGATGGTCATTTATGGGATATTTATTTGTATAAAAAAAATCAAGATGTGATCATCCTAAGAGAGTGAAAAAAAGGAAAAACGTGTGTTCTGGAAAAAAACAAAAGAAAAAAAAGGAGTTATATTTTTATAATTTTATTTTGGTTTTGAAAAAATCAAAAGAAAATAGCATCAATAATTCGTCTCATGTGTTGAGTATACAAATCCTTCACAAAATTAGAGTGTTCTTCGTAATTATTTTCACGCCCACACGTGCCATTAGAGGTGAGGAGATAAGACGAGGAGGATCGAGGTTCAAAGAATCGTGGTTCAAAGAGACATAGATCTACATGTATATTTTCTTATTAAGATCTAATTATTTTATATTATTAATATACTAGAAAATATGGATCCGAATTTTTTTATTGTTCATGTAAATAATTTTTTTTTATGTTATGAACATGTTTCCGCTGTGCACGAACTCTGAAAACCAACAAATGATATCAGAGCGGTTGTATTTATTCTAGTATATTAATAAGAATGATTTATTGTAAATCATCTTAATATGTATGTAAAAGAGTAGGCTATGTATTTTTTTTGTTATGTGATGATGGTACGAATATTAATCATTAATTCTATGGTTGACTTTGGGTTAGGATTTTAATTTTAATTTTATATATTGGATATGTAAACCCAAAATTATATTGGTATTTTTCTGTAATTGTAAACTACTTTGTAAATGCTGGAGATCAAGATCAAGCCGAAGGATGACAGACGAAAGATGATAATTTTACAAAATATAATTATTTTTCCACGTGTTTTACCGTACCGTACCGCAGTGAGACTGCTGTACAGTGCAATGTACTATTGCATGAGCAACAGCGAGACTGCTATACAAAGTAGCAGTGTTCTGCTGCACACGGAAACAATCTCGCTGCTGCTGTGTGCAGCAGTGAGCCGCACAGTAAGGTAGTTTTGACTGCCTCACTGTGCGATAGTTCACCAAAAAAAGTTTTTTATTTTATTTTATTTTATTTGGTGTTAGTCACATGAAATTTAATTATATAATTTTTTTTCCAGATTTCAAAATTAATGTAATTTTAATTTTGGAAGTTTGTAATTGTAGAAACATCCAAATTGTCAACTCGGTTAATATATAGTATGTTGCATATGCATCATTCATCATGATTACTATGTCAAATTAATTTTGAATTTTATGCATGAAATAAGTTAAAATATTTTTTATTATTATTTCAGAAGTATGTTAAACCCAATCCTATCACTGCTTCATACTGAAAATTAACTGGTTATAACTTTACTAAGTGGAAGAAAAACATGAATATAATACTTGTGCTGGATAATCGGAAGTTTATTCTGATAGAGGAATGTCCTCTAAAACCTGTTGTGAATGCCAACAAAAATATTGAAGATGTCTATGAAAAATGTTTTCGAGCAAATGACAAAACTCGTTGTTATTTGTTTGCTACCATATCCTATGTGCTTAATATGAAGCTCGAAAAGACAGAGACTACTTATGAGATAATGGAGTCTATACATGGCATGTTTGGCAAACCCTTTGATCAAGCAAAACATGAAACAATCAAGAAATTCATGAACTCCAAAATGAAAGCTGGAACTCCAGTTCGTGAACATGTGCTAATGATGATTAGTAAAATTCATGAGGTAGAAATCAATGGGGCTACCATAGATGAAGTCACACAAGTGGGTGTGATTTTGGAAAGCCTTAGCCTATAATTTCTTCAGTTCAAAAGCAATTACTTAATGAACAAATTGAGTTATAATTTGACTGATTTGCTTAACGAACTCACAAATTTTGAGTCTATTTCTATGGAGAATGTTGCTGAACATTCTACCTCTAACTCTTCTTTAAAGAATAGTAATAGAAATAAGAAGAAAGGTAAGAGTTCAAGAACTGAGAACATAGCAGGGAAAAACGACAAAAAGAACAAGCCAAACAACAATCAAGGAAATAAGAATAGCTCCACCCAGAAAAAACCAAAAGGAAAATATTTCCATTTTGGGATTGATGGGCATTGGAAGAGATACTGCAAGCAGTATTTCGAAGAGTTGAAATAGAAGAAGAAAGGTAAATCAGAAGAAAGGTAATCGAAGAGTTAAAAATGATTTATTCGTTGGGGGAAGTTGTAGAACCCCTAAGGTCAGATCGGTGCCCCACGCAACGGAAGTGGGTCTAACCCTAAGGAAATCAAGGATAGATGTATTTTAAAATATTTTAATGAAAATTAAATTCCGATTAGAGTCTGTAGGAAAAAATAAGGACTAAATCGGAGTCCGAAAATTCCAGAACGGAGAAAATGAAGTTTTAGTATTCAACAGCTCTCGGTGTCGCGACGCAGAGGATTGGGATTTGCGACGCCTAAATCTATGAGAGCAATGTGCGAGATCTCAACGTCCTAGAGTCGCGTCGCAGAAGGGTGAGACTCATGGCACCCGGATGTGCGAGATCTCAACGTCCAAGATCTAATCTTGATTCCAATGCTAGCACGCTTCACTCCAAGATCCAATCTTGATTTCTCATAGATGAAATGTTGTAGAGATCTTCCAAAGTTTCTCTAAACACTTCTCTAACTTTGGCTAATTTCTCTAGGAATTGATTATTTTAGCTTTCACAAGCTTGATTAAAATCTTGCTTAAGCTTGCTATTTATAGCAAAACTTAGGTAATTTTTAATTAATAAAAATTTTAGTCAAATTTTATGTGGGCTTACTCTAATTTATCCAAATATGTATAATTAAGTGTGACTAATCACCTTTGTCTACCACATTGATTTAATCCAATTAAATCAAGACAAAGATTAAATAATGGATTAGTTACATGTCTTCCACTTTGATTTAATCCAATTAAATCAAGCCAAAATATCTATAATTACATATTTGAAATTATCAAAATATCCTCAAATGGTAGAGATATTTATGAATTTACAATTAAGCCATTGTGTAATTATTGAATTAATCCAATTAATCCAATTAGGTCAAAGTAAATAATCAATATTATCCAATAACACTTTATTATCTTAGTTGATATTTATAATATCGAATATTATCTTTTATTAAAATTAATCGGCTACCCAAGTGCTCAACGAGTATACTTCATATTGTGACTCTAAGTTCAGACACGTTCATCATATAAGCCTAGTTAATATGTACGTAATTCGGCTACCTCCAAAATTGCAAAGAACACGAACGACCTTTCTGAATTATACAAGTTGAAGTCATCACATATGTTTATCAATCCCTCCATCGTGGGCTATCCGAGTTGTGCTTAGGAAACATAGAATACACCGTCAAGTTTCTGAGGCGCACATCTTATGTCAACATGTCCACGATTCTTTACAAGTAATCAGAAACCAATTATGATATATGCGATCCACCTTAGGTGATTGACTTTGGCCAAAGTTTTAAGAATCGTGACTTACTTACATTGATACCTAAACCCTTTATGGTACGCATACATGCCGAATGATCCTATCTTGATTCGCACTTGATTAACGAGTGCATCGGTCCACACCTAACGAACATCTAGAATCCAGACCATGAAAGGTTTCTGACATACATGGCATCAAAGTAGGGAGGATCTCACACAAAATCAATATTATCATATAGTCAAAGGATTACATATGCTACTCGACTCAAGGAGATTCCTATTGACGGTAGTGTGTACTTTCAACTATTAAAAATCACATGTGAGTCATTCAGTATTCAGTCCAACCAACACCCACTCGTCTATACGAGCTTCCAAAGTTCATGGTACATTGGGCTAAACCATTGAAACTCCAATTCCAATATACGACATGTGCTAGTCTTCTAGGTTATAGGAATTCAACCGTATTCCAAAACCAACTACCAGGAATATTTACTTTAAGAATAGTTTATAACAGTAATACTATCCCAATATCGGACCACCTAGTGTTCAGTACTACAACATTATTCTAAGTTCAATGTCATTCTTAGCATATTTATACATCAATCTAATATGCATAATGACAATACCATTAATAAGGTATGAAATGAAAATATAGTTATTTTATTAATGAATAATAAAATATACAATACATTATTCGGATTGGCACTCCAAGCACCATCTCCAACAAACTATCACTTACTTAGTGCCAATCTGGATAGTACCGCAGTCCCATCTCCTCCACATGTTTATCGAATAACTTAGAAGGTAAGGCCTTAGTAAGTGGTTCTACTATGTTGTCTAGTCCTTGAACCTTCAAGACCACTATGTCTTTTCGTTCAATATTATCTCTAATTAAGCGATATTTCTTTTCTACGTGTTTAAACTTGGAATGCACCCTCGACTCCTTAGCATGCGCAATGGCTCCGCTATTATCACAGTACATTAGGATCGAATCCGCAATACTAGGCATGACGCCAAGTTCTGTGATAAAATTTCTAATCCAAACAACTTCTTTAGCAACTTCTGAAGCTGCTATAAATTCTGCCTTAGTGGTGGAATCAACTGTTGAACCTTGCTTTGAACATCGCTAACTAACTACACCACCATTAAGGGTAAATATGTATCCGAATAAAGATTTTCTTTCATCTGGATCTCACGAGAAGTCGGAGTCTGTATAACCCTTTACTTGTAGCTCGTTTTCTCCATATATCAGAAACCTATCCTTAGTACACTTAAGATATTTCAGGATATGTTTCATGGCTGTCCAATGATCATTACCTGGATCAGATTGATATCGGCTAGTCACACTAACGCTGAAACTTATGTCAGGCCTTATACATAGCATAACATACATGATGCTTCCAATACAAGAAGCATACATGATGCTTGGCAAGTTAGATATTCTTGGGTTTATATAAAGAAGTCCCGGAGGGCCTTTGCGTGTCCCTATGCGTGGTCGGTTTTCTGGTTTCTCTGATTCTGCGATTCAGCTCTTCCTATGTGCTTCCGATGCATCCGCAAGGTCCCGAAACATGTGTAATTGCTCCAATCTTCATGTTCCATTGCTCCATAATAATAAGACACAAAATAAACTATAATTAAGATTAAATACATGATAATCAAGCCGAATTAGCGATGTTCAAAGTACATTTTCATGCACTTATCACAACCCTCAACTAGCTTATTGATAGTCCCTAGCAATTCAAGCGTAAAATAAAATAAGAACTAAATAAATAAAACTATTTAAGCCACTTTCGTAGGATCAAGATTGTATTTAGCGTATGCAACAAGCCTTTAAACCCCTAAGTGGTCCTAGCGGACGAGTTATAGTCTCGTGAGGGCTTACAGTGACGACACCCACAAACGTCATTTAAAATATGCAATCATGCAAAATGAAAATAACAAAATAAAATAGTCCCAATAGTTACACATATTATTGTCCTCAAAGAATGTCTAGTAATGAAATCAGAGAACTTTCAAAGTACCCAATGTAACTCGAATCCAAGTCTTTGAATAAATCATCTAAGCTAGACTCACAGTGTGTGTGTGTAAAGGTTTATTCACAGCTTGATTACTAGGTAAGCCAACTCAATGATTTCATTTAAAAATTGGAATTCGATGGGTAAAACCAAACTAGATATCTCAAATGTACTATGTAATTGCCTTTCTGTGCTCAGTATAGTATGATTTTTCTAATTTTTTTTCTTTTTCTTCTTTCAAAATCTTTTCTTTTTTCAACACACCTACCCTTAAAGGTAGCATTTTTCCTCATGGTGGTCCTAACACTCGCCCATGGGTAGCTTCACACTTATCGGTTATAGGTGGTTTAATTTCTTCTTTTTCTTTTTCTTTTATTTTTATTTCTTTCAAGACTTTATCTTTTTATTTATACCATACATCATAACACTAGCAAATCAGGATAGAGATCTAAGCAAATGGTCATTCATCGACATGCAATTTCTTCAACTAGTCACCTTACTAACTACATAGGCTTTCACCGTAGAAACCTATAATTAAGTTCTTACGAGTCTAACCTAGATCAATTACTCAATGTATCAGATAAAAGTATATTAAAGAACTTATCGTTTCTAAGATTTCACCCTAAAGCAAACAATATCATCATTGGGCTTATGCTGTACTATTAAGGACTAAAGACAAACAAAATATTTTTTTTTTCTTTTTATATAACAAGTATTAGCATAGGTATTATCATGTGCATGCACCCCCACACTTTAAAACTTGCATTGTTCTTAATGTAAGATAAATATAAAGAAAAATGATCAAGGAACAACACTACCAGGTGCAGAGTTGATCAGGTTTATGCTGGTAAGACTTTAGTTGTGTGGCTGTGTAGGTTGTGCTGACACCTGCGTAAGTACTCATGAAAACAATAAACATACAATTAGCACACAATAAAATAAAAATACAGTAAAGAAAATAAAATGAAATAAAATAAAATAAATGCAGATGATGAGTGGTAAATAGATCACTATTTCCCACTCATTTGACTTAAAATTTCGCATAGTTTCTTGAGTTTTGTGAATATTTTGATGTTTTTTGTCTTATTTTATAGATAAATAAAATAACAAGACTACTGGAGGCAATTCGGGGCCAAAACTGTGAAAAATGGATAAAAAGGCAAAAATATAAATTTCCTACTAAAATGCACCGTTTGCTAAAATGCTCCGTGCTAAAATACGTCGTCTGCTAATGCGCCGGACACGTGTCACAATCAGAGAAGTTTTGCTAACGTACGCCTTTGCTAACATGTGCCTGCCACGTGTCAGCATCACAATAAATCTGCTAACGTGCGCCGAACATGTGTCACCATCACATGCTACCGACAATCATCATCGACACACGTCAATGCTGACGTCAGTATTGCGATGCACACCAACTTTACATGTCGCGACGCCAAGCCAATAATTCAGCTAATAATTCTACCGACGCCACGTGTCACCATCTTCGTGAAGCCCATGCCACACATCCAACATCAATGGCGCATCGCGACATGCAATGTTCCACGCATCGCGACGCGTGAGTCCAAATTGTACCTATAAATTGAGGTAAATTTCAGAATTTCATTTCATAATTTCTTCTAAGGAATTCCTTAAGAATACTAAGAAGATTGTATCTTGTTTATTTATTTACAACTTTCTGTATTTAATTTTATTTACTTTTTGCAATAGCACTTTCTTTTCTTTACTTTTCAGTCTTTATTTTCTTTATTCAGCATGAGTAGGTAACTCTATCCTGCTGGGGTGAAAGGTAAGCTTTTATTACTAATATTTAGATTAATCTCCCTTAATTATAATATATAAACTATTTAAAACCTGACTTAATGGGATACCGCCTGAATGGTCGGTTGGAATTAATCATAAACTTGACTTAATCAGGATACCGCCTATATGGTCGGTTGGTAATTATCACGCAAAAGTTAATATATTATAATAAGGGAGATATCTAAAATAGTAGTAATAAAAATGGATCCTCTAACCATAGTATTTTCTTTTATTATAATTTTACCCTTTTAATTTCCAGCTTTTACTTTATGTCTTTTACTTTATTTAAGCTTTTACTAGCCTTAGATATGTGTAGTAACTAAACCTGTTATGTGGGGTTGTGATGAATTCCAATATCATCGGTTTATAAGGGGTTATTTCATGTCTTGGGTAATATAAATGTTTATTTATTAAGTCTTAAGTTTAATGCTTCTTGTTAACTGGCCATTAATAAGATTGATTTGGTAAACTTAAAATAAACTCTACGAAGGAATTTTAGGTTTCAGCCTTAGACTTAATAGTCCACGATCTTCCTTGAGGATAGATAACCCTTTAATAGATTTCCTTACAGGATAGACATATACCTGTCGGGCGGGGGTCAGCCACAATTGGAACTTAATCTTAATGAATTTAGGTAACTTGGTTAACATAGACATATGATTAATTGGGTTACATTGGGTATTTGCATCTGACCATCGACAGAGGCTTTTGCATAATTTCGTGTTCCAGGTTAGTAAACCAATATATTACACAAACATGAGATAACCACTTCATCTTTAAAAGATATTGGAAGGATTCACAACCCTGGATAGTTTAATAATATTGAATTTTCCCTTAATTTACGTTTGCACTGTTTTATTTATTCGTCTTTAGTTTAAAGTCACCATCCAATCAAATAACCAATCTATTAGATACTCGTAAATATTTGGCTTCATAAATTAATAGCTTTGGTATTAAGTCCTCGTGGGATCGATACATTTTATATTACTTGAACGATACATGCGCTTGCATTATACGTTTGTAATTACGCCGGTCTAGTTTTTGGCGCCGTTGCCGGGGACTTATTTATCTTTTACTATTAATTGTGAGGTTAGATACCTTTACCTATATATAATTTATTTTTAATTATTATTTCTTTTTTCTTGTGTTTCAGGTTCTCAAACACTACATGAGATGGACCAGAAGCTTTATAATCCGACCGCTTGACCCAGAAATTGAAAGAACCATCAGACAGTTGAGAAGGGAAAGGCGAGAAGGCCAAGAAGCACTGATCAACATGGAACCTGAACCTTTGGAGGTTGCACCACCAATTCCCATTCAAGACAGAACTATTCCAGTGGTTGACGGATTCATTTCCTGTATTGTACTTCCTCCCTTATCCTCCCTTACCAGCAAATGCTTGTGACATCAAAACATGCTTCCAGATGATACAGCAGTCAGTTCAGTTTGGGGGGGAATCCAACTGAAGATCTGAATGCCCACATCAGAAACTTCCTGGAAGTTTACGACACTTTCAATTACAACCGAGCGGTAGAAGAAGCAGTGAGACTGCGTGTTTTCCCATATTATTTGAAAGACAGGGCTAAGGCTTGGCTACATTCCCTACCAGTAGGTTCCATCACAACTTGGAACACTCTAGCCACCAAATTCCTTGCAAAGTACTTTCCACCAGCTAGAATTGCAAAGCTGAGGAATGACATCACATCATTTGTACAACATGACTCGGAATCCCTCTGCAAAGCTTGGGAAAGGTACAAGGATTTGCTCAGAAAATGTCCTCACCATGAGATTACAAAGTGGCTACAAGTCCAAACCTTCTACAATGGACTTTCTGGACTGATGAGAACCACAATTAATGCTGCGACTGAAGGTGCTTTAATTGAAAAATGAGAAGATCAGGCTTGGGACCTAATTGAAGAAATGGCCAACAGAAAGGAGCATGATCCAAAGAATTGTGGGAATCTATGAAGTTGGAGCCAACACATCAGTAAATGCCAAGCTGGATCAGATATGCAAATTCATGGAAACTCTCAACATGCAAGGTAATGCTGGATCCACAAATTCACCATATGGAGGAGCACCAGAGACAAACCAATATGAAGAGATGGTGAATTATGTCAACAATTTCAACAGACAGGGGAACAATCCATATTCCAACACCTACAACCCATGGTGGAGGAATCATCCCAATTTCGCATGGAGCAACAATTGAGGGAAAAAGAACAATCCACCACCTGGATTCCAACAGCAAAACAAAGGCCATGAGTATGAAAAAGAACCAGGAATAACAGAAATGTTTGCTCAGTTGAAAAAGCAAGAAGAAAAATACGATGCCTTAGCAGCTATGGTTCAAAATCAAGTAGCATTGAATCAAAGCCATTCAGCTTCTATTAAAGCACTGGAGAATCAAATGGGACAACTGGCCAATGCTCAACGTTACAGACCGCCAGGTAACCTTCCTAGCAACACAGAACCAAATCCAAGAAACAGAGGGAAGGAGCAATGTCAAGCCATTACCTTGAAAAGCGGTACTGAAATCAACAAAGATGTTAGAATCAAGGTATCCACTGAAGAAGTTCCAAATGAAGCAGTTCCACAGATGGAGGAAAAAGAAGCAAAGTAAAAAGGTCAAGAAAGATTCACTCCACCTCCACCTTTTCCACAACGACTTTAGAAAAGCAAACTGGACAAACAGTTTGCTCGATTCCTAGAGGTCTTCAAAAAGCTGCATATCAACATTCCATTTGCAAAAGCGTTGGAAGAAATGCCCAGCTATGTCAAATTAATGAAATACATTCTTTCACGAAAGTGGAGATTGAGAGATTACTAGACAGTAGCATTGAAAGAAGAATGCAGTGCCATCATTCAGAGGAAACTTCCCCCAAAGTTGAAAGATCCTGACAGTTTCACCATCCCATGCACAATTGGAGAACATTACATCGGTAAAGATTTATGTGATTTAGGTGCTAGTGTTAATTTGATGCCTTTTCGATTTACAGAAACTGTAAATTGGAGAAGCAATGCCCACCTCAGTCTCTCTGCAACTTGCTGATAGAAAACTCACATTTCCGAGAGGTGTAGTTGAAGATCTGCTGGTCAAAGTCGACAAACTCATTCTCCCATCAGATTTCATTATCCTTGACATGGAAGAAGATAAAGATGTACCTATCATCCTTGGGAGACCATTCTTGGCTACAGGTCGAACTATTATTGATGTACAAAAAGGAGAACTACCCATGAAAGTGCATGACCAAAAAGTTACCTTTAATGTTTTCAAAGCCATGAAATTCCCGAGCGATGAAAATGTGGAGGAATGTTTCAGAATTGATGTTCTAGATAGTATCATCCAGGATAATGATGCAACGCCACTTCCCTCGGATAAAATTGAAGCTTGCATCACCAATATGACTGACAGTGAGCTAGATAATGAAATTCTGGAATATATCAACTATCTTGACAGACCATTTCGTTTCACATTGACACCATAAGTGGAAAGTTTGGAATTACCGAAAAAAGAGCGAATCAAGCCTTCGATTGAAGAACCACCACAGCTGGAGCGAAAGCTACTTCCGAGCCATCTCAGGTATGCATTCTTAGGAATCTATTCTGAATTACCTGTGATTATTTCTTCGTCGCTAACATTGGAGTAGGAAGAAAAGTTGCTGAGAGTGTTATGAGAATACAAGAAAGCCATTGGCTGGACTATAGCAGACATTCGAGGCATTAGTCCATCATTTTGCATGCACAAATTTCTGATGAATGATGAGTATAAACCTACAATGGAGCATCAACGGAGACTAAATCCAATCATGAATGAGGTCGTGAAGAAAGAAATTATCAAATGGTTGGATGCCGGCATCATCTATCCCATCTTTGACAGCACTTGGGTGAGTTCTATGCAGTGTGTGCCAAAGAAATGAGGAATTACTGTAGTCACAAATGAAAAGAACGAGCTGAATCCAACTAGAACAAAGACTGGATGGAGAGTTTACATGGACTACAGGAAGCTGAACAAAGCAACAAGGAAAGATCATTTCCCGTTACCATTCATTGATCAGATGTTAGATAGACTGGCGGGACATGAGTTCTATTATTTTCTGGATGGATACTCGGGGTACAATCAGATTGCCATCACCCCAGAAGATCAGAAGAAATACACTTTTACATGTCCGTATGGTACTTTTGCTTTCCGCAGGATGCCATTTGGACTATGTAATGCCCCTGCTACATTTCAACGTTGCATGATGGCCATCTTCTCAGACATGCTGGAACAAAGTATTGAGGTTTTTGATCAGTGGTAATTATATCACTATTTCCCACTCATTTAACCTAATATTTTGTATAGTTTCTTGAGTTTTGTCAATATTTTGATGTGTTTTGTGTTATTTTGTAGATAAATAAAGTTTCAAGACATTCTGGAGGTGATTTGGACCAAA
>SKCR01028308.1:0-144826 GCA_019454045.1 Zanthoxylum bungeanum
GCGGAATTAAAATTAGATTTTAATTCGGGCGAACGAATTAATTTAGAATTAATTTGTTAGCGACGTGAATAGTGAATTCGCTAGGCGTAATCACTTAATTACGACGCGACGGAAAATTCGTTAATTTGGAATCAGCGAACCCGAGCCCGAGAGTGATTGCGAGCGCATTCGCATTTCGAATTCGAGCGCGGCACGCGAGTCACATCAAGCGTCAAATCGCTAGTCACGTCAATCGTCAAATCAATTGTCACTTTGAGTGATGTGACTTGACAATATGTCACTTTATTAAAGTGAATAGATGTGATGTGAAAAGTGATGTGATATGACTTAAAGAATAAAGTAATTGTGATGGAATATGAAAAGGTTTGGAATATATATATGTTTTATTTATTTTGGGAAAATAAATGAATAATATATATTACTTTTTCTTTTCCCTTTTACTATTCATTCGGTCCTCTCTCTCTTACATGCATAACACGGTTTCTCTTTTCCCTCTCATTTTTTCCTCTCTTCTTCACGGCATCACTGCCGATTCTTCTTCATTTTTCTCTGGTTTTCACCGAAAATTTGAGAAGCAAAATGGAAGATGAACTAGTGCTAGCACACCTTGAGTGATACATAGGTGATAGGGAAGTGATTCTTTGAGCATGGAAGCTTGAAGCTTGGAGCTTCAATGGAGTTCATGCATGGCCGATTCTTGGAGGTTCAAAGAGGACTGAAATCACACAGCCCACTGCAAGGAAGAGCTACTGCCGAGTTCAATGGAGGACGAAAATGGCTTGTCTTCTTCATTTCATCAAAACCGAAATTCAATGTGAGTATATTCCGCACCTCCTTTGATGTGTTCATATGCGGTTTTTGTGCATGATTTGTTGATCTTGGGACTTGATTTAACTCCAACATGGGTTTCTGATCTAACCTAATAAAGATGTAAATCTTATGAAGGTATACCATCCGACTACGTTTTTGAGGAAGTGATACGTGGTATCGACTCCCTATTATGGCAAAGTGCCATGAGTCCGAAATGGATTCCATGTATAACAACTATTTTTGAATACTAGTTGTTGTACCACAAGGCATTGTGCCTATTGGTACGTTAAACGTCTTCAAGGAAGACATACATGGAAGGCAACATACCAACGTACAAAGCTGGGCTTTTGACGGAAAGGTATCGTTATCAACATTGTGTTAATAACGGTTCGACCTTTTACCTGTTGCCATGGTAAATCCATTTTGAAGATGCTTGTTGATAACTGCGTATTTCATTTAAGAAATGTGTCAGTTGTAGATCAAAATCGCTTTCCTGAAAAGGAAACCTTTTGGAGGATGTTTACAACATCCTGACGATTTTGTATAACCAACAAACGAGGTTTGCGGGTTATTCGATCCATGTTTGGATTAATGCAAGCGTAAGGTTCTTAGAACTGTCGTTCTGAAATAATCATAATGGTTTGTGATTTGACTCAAAACGAAATAATTCTTGTGTATATAAGGAGGTTAGTGGGAGAGCTCACTGACAATGAAATTCCCATAAAGTAATTGGTGAAAGCTTGGCTTTCATAGATATTCTTTCAATAGAAATTCTCCGTAGAATTCTGGGGAGTAACAACCTTTATTCAAGGAATAAAGATCTACTAGGATAGATTTGGAGTTGTTAACACTCTCTGGGAAATTGTACATTTAAAATGTACTTGATAGGGTGTCTCATACGCTTCGAGCATATGGAGTCACGATCAGATCAATCCAAGTGATAGTCACTGGATTGAAGATTAAGAACATCTGTTAGTATCTTAGAGAACTAAAGATGTTGTCTTAAACTATGGAGAATGAGAACTTGAAGTGACTGGGATCACCGCTGCAAGTTTCTAAACAATTAAATACTGAGGTACTATAAAGTTTGAATAACGGACAGTGAGCTGGAAATATTCCGAGCAAGATAACTGTTGCCGAATAAACAACAAATGCGGATTATTGCTGCAGCTGAGTCAGCAATAGAAGCCATTTGGATCGAAAATAAATCTAATTAGATTAGATATAGTTCTTTTAGCAGCTGAGCTAGGCGTCAGCACAGGCTAAGGAATTAAAGGTCTCATCGACGATCCAGATATATACTTCTATATCATCTGATTCGTTCGGATCATACATCGTGGCGATGTGATGATCGTATAAATCACGTCAAACGATAATCAAACAAATCCGCTGACGAAAATCTTTCTTCAGCAATTTGAGCGAACCGTACATAGTTCGAGTGTAGGACACTTAAGTGACTGGCTATGTGCCAAGTGGGAGATTATTGGACAAAATGACCCATAGCGTCACTATTTGCACAGATCATTGTGTTGTTGTAGCAAATTGACTATGTGACAAGGAAATTGCACTCTCATCATTTGTGATTAGATCACCATAAATATATAAATGAAGAGAGGTCCCTATGATTAGTTCCTGGACTGAGAATGATATGAGACAGTATCAGTCCCCGAATGATTAATCATTAAATATCCCTAGCCGTAGTATTATCGAGACTGGACATCGATAATGCGGAATAGGCTAGTATTGCACTTGTGTGCGTTGTGAGGGCACAACGACATAGTTCTCATAAATATAAGTATTGGATACTTATGCAAGTACGATAGGAGGTCGTGTTTCACCGATGGTACGGGAAACAGCTTCGCTCTGGATAGACCCCTCGGAATCCCATTGGTATTATGACTATGTGTCTATGGGAGGCCGAAATCAAGGTAGGTGTGTATAGTCTTAACCTGAGACTTACATCGCTAATACTTACGATAATCGATAAACTTTAGTCTTGGTGGTACAGGCTTTAACCGGTTCTGCGTACACCACTTCTGGGTTTATCAGAAAGTCGTAGTGTATTGGGTGTGATGTCGAGACGGAAGTGTCACTTCAGTCATTATGGAGATGATGTCACGCACGATACGGTACTAGTGCTCTTGAGTGTTGCGCAACCAATCGGGATATTGTGACCAGGTCATAACTATCCGATTATAGAGACTATGTTACCAGACATCCGATATGTGCTTCGGACGGGGCAGACACTTATCCATCCCCAGCCCTAGCACGTGACTATCCGATACTGGGCCGATGCACACAATACATTAGTATACTACGCTTGATACAGATCTTTGATATTCTTAAATGGATATGTCCGGAGAATTGGGAAGACTTGGTGCTTTGCTAGGAGTCGACCTTGTCTCGTAAATCGGTAGAACGTAGTACTTGGTATGTACGTGATTCGGATACTCCGACGACCGTATTTACTGCCAACGTATCCGGAGATCTCATGGGTCACTTCCCGATAATCCACCGATGATGCACAACTCGCACTCTTGAATAATCTGGGATTATATAGAAGAGAGAGAAAATTAATCTAGGATTAATTACGGAGATATTTTATCTAGGATAAAATATCGTCAAAAGAGAGATAACGATTAATTTGGAATTAATCGATTAAATTAATATATTCGATATATTAAATGAAATTAGATTTCGACGCAGAATTAAAATTAGATTTTAATTCGGGCGAACGAATTAATTTAGAATTAATTCGTTAGCGACGTGAATAGTGAATTCGCTAGGCGTAATCATTTAACTACGACGCGACGGAAAACTCGCTAATTGGGAATTAACGAACCCGAGCCCGAGTGTGATTGCGAGCACATTCGTATTTCGAATTCGAGTGCGGCGACGCAAGTCACATCTAGCGTCAAATCAATCGTCACATCAAGCGTCAAATCAAAAGTCACTTTGAGTGATTGATCGATTTGATTGATGGGTTTAGTGAAAGACACACAACATGTCAATTTATTAAAGTAGATGTGACTTGATGGACTTTTGACTTTGGAGTGTGGAACACTCAAGGATATTACAATAGATTTAATTTGTTTTTGAAAGCAAATTAAATGGTAAAACATTTATTATTTTTTTGGAAAATATATAAACAAATGTTATATCACTTTTGCAATAACTAATACACAATTTTTTCTCTCTTATTTTCTCCTCTTCTCCTCACGCCAAAAGCATGAAATGCTCACTGTTTTTGAAACCAGAAATGGCGTGAACAAGGGAAGCCAAGAGTGGGTTTTCATGGTGAAAATTCAAGTGCTAGCACACTTACAGGTCTTGCGAAGGTGGTAGGGAGGTTCGACCATGAGCCGGGATCCATCCAACGAAGCTAGGAGCTGCGTTTCTCATCTCAAAATTCTGTTTTTGGAGGCAGTGGACTGCATGCAGTGGGCTTCCATGGCAGTGCGTTTTTTGGGTTCATTCGTCTTCAAATCGACTCAACCAACCAATGTAAGTATTCCGCTATCTTCGTTGGTGTATTCACGCATGTTTTTCATGTCTTGTTTGATCTTGGGACCTAGATAATAACCTACACTAGGAAGACAAAGGACATATCCCAAAATGTCTGGCTAATTGTGGTAAACGGGGACACGGAAACGTGACAACCATATGGACAAAGCAGACATGAAGGAATTGAAGAAGGGCAAGGCTCTGACTTCAAATATGTTTGTCATAAGTATGTTCACTACTAGTATTAAAATTGGATTTTAGATACTGGATGTGGTACATAAATATGTATTGGTGTGCATAATCTTCTGGTAAGCAGGATACTGACTTTGGTTGAGATCAATCTGCGAATTGAAAACTGGACAACTGTCGCTGTTTTAACCGTAGATACCTAAGTTTAGGAACTATCCTTCGGGTGTGTACTTGAATTAGGAAACTGTTAAAATGTAACTAGTTTGACTAGAAACATTATCTCTATATTAGGGTTTAACCCGTTGCGGGTATACCTTTATATTCTAGAACACTAAAGTGTTTTATTATATTAAGATGATATTGAGATAAACACATTAGATGTGAATAACAATATTTATATTTTGAATATAAATAAATCTCAAACATATAACATGAAAAACAAATAGCTCAAACTGATTTAATCAGTTGAGACTTATTTGTGGCATTGTTGTCTGGGACACAATTAAACAAGACTCGTATATCCACATTTTCGAAGAGTGGGTACTAGGAAAAATTTGAAACACAAATCGGAAAATTTTAGAGTTTCGATACGAAATAGACAAACAGATCGGCTAAAGTATTAATACATCACGGTTAGACCATGATGAAAATACTTAAGCAATAAGTTTCTCGTATACTTGAAAGATATAGTATTCTTTCAATGAGGACTCCTCCCGGAACACGTCATTTGACGGTGTGTCCGAACTGAGAAACCAAATTTTGTTGGACATGATAAGGTTAATCATGAGTCGCTCTGAGCTACCATTTCCTTCAACGGATACACATTTAACAGTGCAAAACTTATTTTGAATAAGGTTCCATAAAAATCTATTTGACAGATTTCATATTAGATATGAACAGGAAAGAAACTGGGATTTCTCATTCCTGATGATTTGGGTATGCTAGGCATATGTTTGGATGATACCAAACTAAAACCCAAATCGGATAAGTGCCTAAGTTGTAGGTTATCCTAGGGAAAACAAAGTATAGTAATTATACAACTCACAAGAGAACAATGTTATTGTTGCTCGCTATGCGGTTTTCCTAAGAGGAATACCTATATGTAGTGGTAAGTGGGAGGAAAGTAAAACTCGATGAAAATCGGAGTAATACTATTCTAGGCACCGATTCCTTAATGGAACACAAATAGTTCATCAAGGATGAAAATATATGAAAATGATTCTTGTGTATATAAGGAGGTTAATGGGAGCGCACTGACAATGAATGTCCTAAGTAATGATGATATGTCATTTCTTGGAAATGATATTTCCAATAATAAAGTCGGTGAAAGCTTGGTTTTCATGAAAATTCTCCGTAGAATTCTTTGGAGAAACAACCTTTATTCTAGGAATAAAGATCTACTGGGATAGATTTAAAGTTGTTAATAATCTCCGAGAAATCGTACATTGAAAAAATGTACGCGACCTGGTGTCTCATACGCTTTGAGCATATTGAGTCACAATCGGGCCAATCCATGTGATATTCACTGGATTGATGTTAGGAACATCCTTAAGTATCTTAGAGGAACTAAGGATGCTGTCTTAATCTATGGAGAAGGAGAACTTGAAATGACTGGGTTCACTACTGCAAGTTTCCTAACCGATATAAAATGACTATAAGTCGTAATAACGGTACTATAAAGTTGGAATAATGGAACAGTGACCTGGAAATCTTCCAAGTAAGATACTGTTACCGGATAAACAACAAAAGCGGATTATTGCTGCAGCTGAGGCAACAATAGAAGCCATTTGGGTCGATAATAATCCTAATCAGATTAGGAGTAGTTCTGTTAGCAGCTGAGCTAGGCTACAGCGCATGCTAAAGAATTAATGGTCTCATCAACGATCCAGATATATACTTCGAATATTCATCTCATTCGTTCGGATCATACATCGTGGCGATGTGATGATCGAATAAATTGCATCAGATGATAATCATGCAAATCCGCTGACGAAAGCATTTTCACAGCAGAAGATTGAGCGAACCGTACATAGTTCGGGTGTAGGACACTTGAGTGATTGGCTATGTGCCAAGTGGGATATTATTGGACAATTATGACCCATAGCATCACTATTTGTACAGATCATGGTGTTGTTGTACAAATTAACTACGTGACAAAGGAAATTGCTCTTTTATCATTTGTGATTAGATCACCAAGATGTATAAATGGTAGAAGGTCCATATGATTAGTTCCAGATTGAGATGATATGAGACAGTATCAATCCACAAAGGTTTAATCATTAACTATCCCTAGTCAGAGTATCATCGAGATTGGACATCGATAATGCGGAAAAGACTAGTATTACACTTGGCGCGTTGTGAGGGCATAATGGCATAGTTCTCATATATTTGGGAATAAGATACTCATGCAAGTGTAGTGGGAGGTTGTTGTTGGTGTTCTACGGTCCCAAGGATCGAATATCAAGCACAAAAACACATGTGAATACAATTGAGGAAGTTGCAAAATACTTACATCGAGCGGTTGAGACGATGCGGTGAAGACAAAAAAACTTTTTGCCCTCCTTCATGAAGCTCGGCAGTGAGCAGTTTTTGATCTTCAAAAAACGGCAATGGATCATCCTTGAACCTCCAAGCTTTGTCATGGTGATTCCATGCTCATGAGGTGAGTTCCCTATCACCATTGTATGGCTCCTATGTGTGCTAGCACTCAAGAAATTTGCCACAAAATCCATAGCTTCTCCTTAGTTCTCAGTAAACCAGAAAACATAAGGAAGAAGATGGTCCAAGACCGAGTGAGAGAGAGGAAGATTTTGGCTCCCAAAACCGTGAGAAGAGAGAGAGAAAATTGGAAATGTGTATTAGATAAATTGTTTTCCAAAAACAATTAAACATATACCATATACCACTTTCAAAAAGTCAACAAGGTGTTGGAGCCAAAATTTGGCAATTAATTGCTTCCAACAACCCACATCAATTATTCACATCACTCAATCAATCAATGTGACAAGTTGTCACATCACTCAAAGTGACTAATGATTTGACGCTTGATGCGACTAGCGATTTCATTTGCGTGCCGCACTCGAATTCGAAATGCGAATGTGCTCGCAAACACTCCCGGGCTCGGGTTCGCTAATTCCAAATTAACGAATTTTCCGTTGCGACGTAATTAAATCTAATTTAATTAATAATCATGCCTAGCATAATTACTATTCACATCGCCAACGAATTAATTCTAAATTAACTCGTTCGCCCAATTAAAATCCAATTTCAATTCTTCGTCGAAATCCAATTTTGTTTAATATATCGAATATATTAATTTATCGATTAATTCCAAATTAATCATTATCTCTCTTTAAATGATATTTTATCCCTGATAAAATATCTCGTAGTTAATCTCAGATTAATTTTCTCTCTCATCTAATTAATCCCAGATTAATAAAGTGTGAGTCATACGTCATCGGTGAATCTTCGGGAAGTGACCCATGAGATCCCCTGATATGTTGGCAGTAAATTCGGTCTCGGACTATCCAAACACGTAAGTACCC
This sequence comes from Zanthoxylum bungeanum, assembly GCA_019454045.1. Taxonomy (NCBI): domain Eukaryota; kingdom Viridiplantae; phylum Streptophyta; class Magnoliopsida; order Sapindales; family Rutaceae; genus Zanthoxylum; species Zanthoxylum bungeanum. Next base: position 8,049 of record SKCR01028308.1, read on the forward strand.
AGTACTACGTTTATATCGATTTACAAGACAAGGTTGGCTTCTAGCAAAGGGCCATGCCTACCCAATTCTCCAGAAATATCCTTACATGAATATGTGATCTATATCAGGCGTAGTATACGTAGTATTGCGTATTTCGATCCAGTATCAGATGTCACATGCTAGGCCTGGGGCTGGAATTGTGTCTGCCCCGTACGAAGCACATATCGGATCTCTGGTAACTAGTCTCTATATCGGATAAACATGACCTTGTCATTTTATCCCGATGACTGCAGTACATAAGAGAACCAGTTCCATATCCTACGTGACCATCATCTCCATTATGACTGGAGTGATACTTCCATCTTGACATCACACCCAACACACTACGATTCTCAATATACCCAGCAGAGGCGTACACAGAACCTGTTAAAGCCCTGGATGACCAAAACCAAAGTATATTGATTGTCGCAAGTATTAGCGGTGCAAGTCTCAGGTTAAGACCAAATACACCTACCCTGATTTCGGACTTCCATAGACACACAGTCATACTACCAATGGAATTCCGAGGGGGTCTATCCAGAGCGAAGCTGTTTCCCGTAACATCGGTAAGCACAACCTCCTATTACACTTGCATGATTATCATATACCCAAATATATGAGAACTATGCCGTTATGCCCTCACAAAGCGCGCAAGTGTAATACTAGTCTTTTACGCATTATCGATGTCCAATCTCGATAATACTCTGACTATGGATATTTAATGATTTATCCTTCGTGGATTGATACTGTCTCATATCATCTCAATCCAGGAACAAATCATAAGGACATCCTATCAATTATACATCTTGGTGATCTAATCACAAATGATAAGAGAGCAATCTCCTTTGTCACATAGTTAATTTGTACAACAACACCATGATCTGTACAAATAGTGATGCTATGGGTCATAATTGTCCAACAGTTGTGTTTTACCGATGGTACGGAAAACAGCTTCGCTCTGGATAGACCCCTCAGAATTCCATTGGTAGTATGACTATGTGTCTATGGAAGTCTGAATCAGGGTAGGTGTATTTGCTCTTAACCTGAGACTTGCACCGCTAATACTTGCGATAATCAATATACTTTGGTTTTGGTCGTCCAGGGCTTTAACAGGTTCTGTGTACGCCTCTGCTGGGTATATTGAGAATCGTAGTGTGTTGGGTGTGATGTCAAGACGAAAGTATCACTCCAGTCATAGTGGAGATGATGGTCACGTAGGATACAGAACTGGTTCTCTTATGTACTTACGTGTTCGGATAGTCCGACGACCGAATTTACTGCCAACATATCTGGGGATTTCATGGGTCGCTTCCCGAAGATTCACCGATGACGTATGACTCGCACTTTATTAATCTGGGATTAATTAGTAAGAGAGAGAGAATTAATCTGGGATTAATTACGGAGATATTTTATCTGGGATAAAATATTAATTAAAGAGAGATAACGATTAATTTGGAATTAATCGATAAAATAATATATTCGATATATTATACGAAATTGGATTTCGACGCGGAATTGAAATTAGATTTTAATTCGGGCGAACGAGTTAATTTAGAATTAATACGTTAGCGATGTGAATAGTAATTTTGCTAGGCAAATTTATTTAATTAAATTAGATTTAATTTCGTCGCAACGAAAAATTCGTTAATTTAGAATTAGCGAACCCGAGCCCGGGAGTGTTTGCGGGTGCGCTCGCATTGCGAATTTATGTGCGGCCCACAAGTCACATCAATCATAAAATCACTAGTCAATCGATTGATGTGATGTCTAGTCACTTTGAGTGAGTTGACAACTTGTCATGAGTGATGTGAATAGTTGTTGGTGTTGGTTGGCATTATTTCTTTGACTTTTTTGAAAATGAAAACTGGTATATGTTTTTATTGATTTTGGAAATCAATTAACCTAACACCAAACAACACATTCTCTCTCACACTCTTCTCCTCTCTCACGGCCTCAAGGCCATTTTCTTCTCCATTTTTCTGCTCAAAGCCGAGAATGGTAAGAAGTGCAAAGGAAATTTTGCGGCAAAATTTCCGAGGTGCTAGCACATATCCGGAGTCTTGCGAAGGTGATAGGGAAACCCAACCGTGGGCTTGGAATACACATCACAAGCTTGGAGCTTGGTGGATCATCCATGGCCGAATGGAGGAGCTCAATTTTTGCAGAATGCCGAGAGCACCAATGAGCCAAAGCTTGAAGTTTTGTTGTTCCTCGCATCGTTCAACCGATCATTATAAGTATTCTGCAACTTCTTTGATGTATTCATACATGTTTCATAGCTTGAAAATGATCTTTGGGACCTTAGAGAAACCTAACTTCCGTACCATCGGTAAACACAACCTCCTATTGCACTTGCATGAGTATCCAATACCCAAATATATGAGAACTATTCCGTTATGCTCCCATAACACGCACAAGTGCAATACTAGTCTATTCCGCATCATCAATGTCCAATCTCGATAATACTACGACTATGGATGTTTTAATGATTAAACCTTCATGGATTGATACTGTCTCATATCTTATCAATCCAGAACTAATAATATGGACTTTTATCATCTATATATCCCGGTAATCCAATTACAAATGATAAAAGAGCAATTTCCTCTGTCACATAGTTAATTTGTACAACAACACAATATTCTGTACAAATAGTGATGCTATGGGTCATAATTGTCCAACAATCTCCCACTTGGCCTATAGCCAATCACTCAAGTGTCCTACAATTGAACTATGTACTGTTCGCTCAAATTTCTGCTGAGAAACTGGTTTCGTCGGTGGATTTGAAAGGTTATTATATGATGCGATTTATTCGATCATCACATCGCCACGATGTATGATCCGAATGAATCAGATGAATAGTTGAAGTGCAAACTTGGATCGTTGATGAGACCATTAATTCTTTAGCCTGTGTTGTAGCCTAGCTCAGCTGCTAAAAGAACTATTACTAATCCAATTAGGATTATATAGATCCAAAGTGCTTCTATTGCTGCCTCAGCTGCATCAATATTCCACTTTTGTTGTTTATTCAGCAACAGTATTTTGCTTGGAAGATTCCCAGCTCACTGTTCCCTTATTCAAACTATATAGTACCCCTTATTACGACTTATAGTCGTTATTGTCGGTTTGGAAACTTGCAGCAGAGTACCCAGTCACTTCAAGTTATCCTATTCCATAGTAGAAGACATCATCCTTAGTTTATCTAAGATACTTAAGGATGTTATTATCATCAATCCAGTGACTATCACTTGGATTGGCCTGATTGTGACTCAATATTCTCAAAGCATATGATACACTAGGTCGCATACATATATTTTTCAATGTACGAGTTCTCGGATAGTGCTAACAACTTTTAGATCTATCATAGTAGAACTTTATTCCTAGAATAAAGGTTGTCTCTCCCAAGTAGTCTACGGAGAATTTTTCATGAAAGCCAAGCTTTCACTGATTGTGTTATGGGAATATCATTTCCAAGAAATGATATATCATTATTATATAGGACAGTCATTGTCAGTGCGCTCCCACTAATCTTCTTATATACACAAGAATCATTTTCGTTTTGAATTAAATCATATACCATTATGATTACATCAAAACGATAGTTCCAAGAACACAATGCTTGCTTCAATCCATAAATGGATCGATTTAACTTGCAAACCTTCTTTTCTTGTTTTGGTACGACAAAACCGTTAGGATGTTTATAAACATCCTCCAAAAGGTTTCTGTTTAAGGAAAGCGATTTTGATGTTCAGCTGCCATATTTAATAAATGAAACATACAACATCAGTAAGCATTATTCAAATGGATTTTAACCATGACAACGAGTCAAAAGGTTTTATCGTAATCGACACAATGTTGATAACGATACCTTTTCGCTACAAGCCTAACTTTCTACGTTTGTATGTTGTTATCCATGTTTGTCTTCCTTGAAGACTCATATAGTACCAATAGGCACAATGCCTTCCGGTACAACAACCAGTGTCCAAACTTGGTTGGTATACATGGAATCCATTTCGGACATCATGTCACTTTTCCATAATAGGGAGTCGATACCTTATATCACTTCCTCATACGTAGTCGGTTCATCTTCCTCAATAAGATTGACATCTTCATGAGGTGAGATCAGAAACCCATACCTCCCAGGTTGTTTTCTGACTCTCTCCGACTTGCGCGGTTCTTGTGTATTCGAATATTATTGGTATAGTTTCATCCCTGATGAACTATTTGTGTTCCATTAAGGAATCGGTGCTTGGAACAGTATTACTCCGATTTTCATCTAGTTTTAATTTCCTCCCACTTACCACTGCATATAGGTATTCCTCTTAGGAAAACCGCATGGAGAGCAACAATTACATTGTTCTATTGTGAGTTGTATAAGTACTATACTTTGGTTAACTTAGGATAACCTACAATTTAGGCACTTATCCGATTTGGGTTCTAGTTTGGTATCATCTAAACATATGCCTAGCATTCCCAAATCTTCAGGAATGAGAAACCCGGTTTCTTTCCTGTTCATATCTAATATGAAGTCTGTTAAACATATTTTTATGGAACCTTATTCAAAATAAGTTTTGCATTGTTTAATGCGTATCCCTTGAAGGAAAATGGTAGCTCAGAGCGACTCATAATTAACCTTATCATGTCCAACAAAATTCAGTTTCTCCGTTCGGACACACCGCTCAATTGAGGTGTTCCGGGAGGAGTCCATATTGAAAGAATACTATACTCTTTCAAATATTCGAGAAACTTATTGCTTAAGTATTTTCCACCACGGTCTAACCGTGACGGTTTAATACTTTAGCCGATCTGTTTTTATACTTCGTGTCGAAACTCTTTGAATCTATCAAAATTTTCCGATTTATGTTTCACAAGAAACACATAACCATAACGCAATGCCACATCTGTAAAGGTTATGAAGCGTTCATGTCCACCTCTAGCCTAGCTAGATATGGGCCCACTTACGTCACTATAAACGAGGGCTAACAGATCGGTGGCACTAACACTTTTACCAAGTAAAATGTATTTTGGGCACTTTGCCTAATAAACTAGATTCGTAGACATTATTTGAATAGAATCAAATCTGTCCTAATACCCACTCTTCGAAAGTGTGGATATACGAGTCTTGTTTAATATGTCCCAGAAAACTATGCCATATATAAGTCTCATCTGATCAAATCAGTTTGAGCTATTTTTTTGTCATGTTATACGTTTGAGATTCATTTATATTCAAAATATAAATATTGTTATTCACATATAATGTGTTTATTTCAATATCATCTTTATAAAATAAAACACTTTAGTGTTCTAGAATATAAATGTATACCCGTAACGAGTTATACTATGATATAGAGATAATGTTTCTAGTCAAACTAGATACATTATAACAGTTTCCTAATTTAAGTACATACCCGAAGGGTAGTTCCTAAACTTAGGTTTCTACGGTTAAAACAGTGACTCTCGTCCTGTTTCCGATTCGCAGATCAATCTCAATTGAAGTTAGTATCCTGCTCATCAGCAGATTCTGCACAACAGTACATATTTATGTACCACATCTAGTATCAAAATCCAATTTTGAAACTAATAGTGAACATGTTTATGACAAATATACTTGAAGCCGGAGCCTTGCCCGTCTTCACTTCCTTCATGTCTGCCTTGTCCATACGGTAGTCACACTTCCAGTAATCCCATTTGACTAATAGTGATGATTTTTCCTTTGCCCATTTTAGAAGCTCTGGCTTTGCCTCCTAGAGCATAGCCATCAACTCTCCAAGAGTTTACTCTTAATTCACAATGAACCTGCCCCAGCTTTCGGGTAGAGACTATAAGATCAAATCTTTGGTAGTCTCGGTCACGTAGGTAATGCCCAGCTAACCTAGCTGATCGATGTCAGCAATCATATGCGACACCTAGTGCTCGACAGATGTACCCTCTGACATACGTGAGCGAAAAGAGCTTCTTTTGCAATTTTTACTTCTAAGATGTAAGAATAGATCTATGAAGATCTTTAATTTCATCTTCATGGTATAAGGATCTAATCCTTAATTTTGACGCGGAATTAAAGAGTCATTGCAGTAAGCATTATGGATTGAGCACTAAAGTTATCATTACATGAATCTTCCAAAGATCATGTTCTACTATTTGCTCAACTCCGGGCTTAGGCCCAAAAGGTTGTTCTATCAAATAGAATAACTTCTCAGTTCCCAGGACTATCCTGAGGTTCTATTCCCAATTTGAAAATTAAAGCCGTTTAAAAACATTTTTACCCATGTTTATGTTTTAAACACCAATCTTTCATTTATTTTGATTGCTATAGTCCAACTATCCAATCAACGATTTTGGGTACAATTAATATAATGATTACTATAGTCTAACTATATAATCAACTATAATTTGATTGGTTAAATTCAAATATATTGATTACTATAATCCAATTATATAATCAACTATAATTTGAAGTAGTTTGAATACAGTCCAACTGTTTAATTTAAAACAACGATTAAATATTAGTCCAACTAATATATATTTATTAATTAATGACGAAAAATTGAAATGAGCGCGTATTGGCAAGTATCTAAACGAGATTGCAAATTTAATACTTGCCTCCCACTATTTTTCGGCGAGCCTCTAACCCTATGTTGAGTACTCGGGAAACCTAGTTTCCTAGTGGGCTAAGATCCCGTTAAATAACGCACAACCTTGACTTTGGCCAACAAGCTGTATGATATTTAACTAGGTAGATCTCTAAGATCAATTGGATCTCATCCAATTCATAGATCCAGTAGGTGGACATCCAGGTCCGAAACATATATCTAATACATGCCAATATATCCAATATATTCCATAACCTTTTTCCTTTGAATCAATTAAGCCTTGGCTTTGGCATAACAAACTTAATGATTCTAGTTAAGCGGGACCCATTGACTTTGGAAAGCTTCGTAATCGATGTCGATGGACAAGAAGAGATCTTGACTTTGGCCAACAAATCACAACTTGCACAAGACATGCGATATGGAACAAAGCCTTCATATTTCAAACACATCCGCGATGGAAAAAGGTCTTGACTTTGGCCAACAAACCAGTGCCAATCTTGGATCTTGAGAATGAATCATTCAATGGAAGGAAAAACGCTTAAAATATGTTGAGGGTTTTTCGCGTAATTGGCAACCAATTATTTATCTTTGATTAGGTCTCATCATACACCCTTAAGCATGTATTCTTAAAGCATAATAAGGCGCGATAAATAAATTAATAATGATATGCGGATGGATATTTAAAACAACTTGTTCCTAGAACAAATCTCTCCCTTTCCTCTCTCCCGCTAGCACAAATCTTACTTCTTCCCAATTACATAACACTTCTAAAGAAATCTCATTTACATTGAGGGGAATATGTGAGAAGAGAAATACAAAGAGTCAAGAGGTAATAGGCTGGACACGCAGGTCCAATTTAATAAATTCTAAATTTATTACAATAATTTCCAAAATTGCCCTCACCCATCTAATATCCATCTGATATACATTATCCATACATCACATCCATGTATTCACACAAAGCATGTTATCAATCAATCTAATCTAATCCAATTAATTAATATGAAATTAATGACCATCCAATGTTCAAACAATGATTTTATTTACGCGAGTCCAACTCGTTTAAGAATAAGTACTCAAAGTACGAATTCTTGAATTATATCAAACTACAATATTAAATCCAATTTAATTTGCATTCAATACTAATTCTTTATTTAATTCCAAATTAAATAATTACATTTTATTAATGAGCCTTTGCGACTTAGATTCTAAATCTAATCTAAATGGGTCTCAAAGCCCAATTAACATCCAATGTCAATTTAATTAAAGTCCAATGGGCTTTCAATTAATTTATAAGGCATGGACTTTGGCATCCAAAGCCCAATAAGGAATCACCATTTGCCAAAAATCAATTTAGGCCCATTAAGCCCAATTAAAATTTTAAGGCCCATTAAATTATATTTGGACTTTATGGAAATGGTTTTAGGCCCAATTGGATCCAACCAATTAACCTAAACCAAAATTGGCCCAACCAAGCCCATTAAGCCCAACTAATTAAATTCCAAATTTCCAATTTCAAAATTTATTTAACTAAAGTATATTAGCCACAATTAATTAGTCAAATTAACATTTCCAAAATACCCATTACTAACTAATAAATCAGCTAATCATCATCAACACATGTCCAACATTATTGAATCAAAAATCATCTCATTTCCATGCTTTGAAGCTCACGACAATTAGAGGGATTTTAAATCCGATTTCGATTTTAATCAAATTAAATCCTAAATCAATTTATCCCAAGTCTTTCAACTCATCCAATGATCAAAAAATAAAAATCACCATGACTTTAGGGCACACTTAACTTAAGGCCAAGCAAAAATTGGGAAAATATAATCCAATTCAATTTTCATCAAATGATCATGCATAACTCTAAGTTATCATCATTCAAGCATACTCAATCAATCAATTTTATCAAATCATGCTCAAATCAATTTTACCCAAATTTTACCCTAAATCAATTTCATGCTTAATCAAGGCTCCTGATACTATTGTTGGGGTTTTCTAGGTCAAACCAAGATCAATTAAGCAATGAAAAGTGCGAATACAACAAAGAAAAGTTGCAGAAATACTCACTTTGATAGGATTTGTGATGCGATGTACACAAAAATTTCTGCTGCAAGCTTATCTTCTTTGTATGTTTCGGCCAAGGTCCCCTTGTTGGATCTTCAAGCTTCAAGCTTTGTGAATGATTCCATGCTCAAGGGTTTGTTTCCCTATCCCCTTTGAATGACCCTTTGATGTGCTAGCAATGGAGAAAATTGCAAAAAATTCCCCTTTGAGTCTCCTTGTTGCTCTCGGAATTGAAGGAAAAATAAGAGAGAAAAAGACACTTTGCCGTGAGTTGAGGATGGAGAGAGAGAGAGAGAGAGAAGTTGTTGTTGTGTTGGTTGTGTATTTGTTTTCCAAAAACAAATACCATTTCCAAATTTTTCAAAAAAGGTTGGTACAAGTCTTTAACAAGTCAAGCTTGTGTGATAAACAAGCAATCTCCAACAACTCACATCAACCAAAAAGTTGGAAAAAGTTGACTAGTATTGTGACTTGATGTTGTGTGTGACTTGTGGGCCCGCAACACATCCCGGGCTCGGGTTCGCTAATTCCGAATTAACGAATTTTCTGTTGCGACGTAATTAAATCAAATTTAATTAAATAATTATGGCAAGAAAAAATTACTATTCACGTCGCTAGCGAATTAATTCTAAATTAACTCGTTCGTCCGAATTAAAATCCAATTTTAATTCCGCGTCGAAATCTAATTTCAATTAATATATCGAATATATTATTTTATCGTTTAATTCCAAATTAATCGTTCTCTCTCTTTAAATATATTTTTATCCTAGATAAAATATCTCCGCAATTAATCCTAGATTAATTTCTCTCTCTTATAATTAATCCCAGATTAATTATTTGTGAGTCATACGTCATCGGTGAATCTTCCGGAAGCGACCCATGAGATCCCCGGATATGTTGGCAGTAAATCCGATTGTCAGACTATCCGAACACGTATGTACCTAGTACTACGGTTTTTTACCGATTTACGAGACATGGTTGGCTTCTAGCAAAGCACCGTGCCTTCCCAATTCTCCAGAAATATTCTTAAAGGAATATGTAATCTATATCAGGCGTAGTATACGTAGTATTCCATATTGCAATCCAGTATCGGATGTCACATGCAAGGCTTGGGCCTGGAATTGTGTCTGCCCCGTACGAAGTATATATCGAATCTCTGGTAACTAGTCTCTATAATCGGATAATCATGACCTAGTCATATTATCCCGATGACTGCCGTACTAAAGAGTACCAGTTCCGTATCCTGCATGACCATTATCTCCATATGACTGGAGTGATACTTCCATCTTGAGATCACACCCAATACACTACGATTCTCAATATACCCAGAAGAGGCGTACACAGAACGTGTTAAAGCCCTGGACGACCAAAACCAAAGTACATTGATTGTCGTAAATATTAGCGATGTAAGTCTCAGGTTAAGACCAAATACACCTACCCTGATTCGGACTTCCATAGACACATAGTCATACTACCAATTGAATTCTGAGGGCTCTATCCAGAGTGAAGCTGTTTTCATACCATCGGTAAAGACAACCTCCTATTACACTTGCATGAGTATCCAATACCCAAATATATGAGAACTATACCTTTATGCTCCCATAACACGCACAAGTGCAATACTAGTCTATTCCGCATCATCGATGTCCAATCTCGATAATACTACGACTAGGGATGTTTTAATGATTAAACCTTCATGGATTGATACTATCTCATATCTTATCAATTTGGAACTAATCATATGGACTTTTATCATTTATATATCCCGATAATCCAATTACAAATGATAAAATAGCAATTTGCTCTGTTACATAGTTAATTTGTACAATAACACAATGTTCTGTATAAATAGTGATGTTATGGTCATATTTGTCCAATAGATATTTCTTAGATAAGCATTTAAAGCTGGGACTGTATTAACTGGCCACTTTAATGGTTCGGGTTGTTGACTGTTCGCCTTCATTTTATTTCTGCCATTTACACATCCCAAGACTTGTTGTTTACATTTCCATGTGAATCGATCATTTCCCTAATTAATGCGCGACTTCTTCTATCACGTCCGATCTGAAAACCATTACTGCGTTAATTAATACGCCACGTTTCCGCCATATCTCCCATCTCCACGGCAAAAATATAGCCATTTCATTTTCCTTTTTTTGTCTACCTTGAATTGGATCGCGCCACTTGTCATAGGGCAAACTTTTACTTTAGCTATATAAACCCAAATCCTCTCATTTCACTGTTTTACTTTCTCTTATCCTTTTCACTGCTTTCTTGTTTCTGTAACTCCTTCAATTCACTTGTTATGGCGTCTTCTTCCTCTGCTCCCAAAGAGAACACTACATCGACCTTCAAAGATTATCAGGCCGCCTTGGACGATCCTTCGGTTAGTGTCTTTGGGGTCTATACTCTTGACGAAATCCATGACTTGAGGTCCCTCAGACCCATATTTATTGATGATGAAACCATTGCCACAGCTCCACTGTCCCAACTGTTCCATTATACCTCAAATCTGCCCCTTTCAGAGCCTCTGCCAATTTCTTCATTGAATCAGTATAACCCCATTCGTACTTGGCCAAAATCCGATTCTTCATTCGAAATCTGGTTTCAGCGCATGAGATCACATCCAGATACCCGCACCCTCTTTGAAGACACTGATATATTCTCTCTCATAGAACTTTCTCTTGTACTGCCTTCTTTCGATCGTAAACTCTTCCCCATATCACTGCTTTTCTGGTCTCCTGATTACAATGTCTTCCTTTTTCCTTCTGGTTCTTTGACCATCATGTTGCGTGATATTGGTGCCTTGACTGGGTTGTCTCCTTCGGGTGCGACTATCTCTGACTGTACCAAATTTCATTTTCCTCATCCCCAAATGAACACTTCGGCTTTCTCCTCTTATTCCGCCTTCTTTCGTACATTCTCTGAGTCGACTGATCCTGTTACAGTATTGGAGCGTACCATTTTTGTCCATTATTGGCTTTGCAAATATATCATTTGCGTGCCTAGTCAGTGTTGGGTTCTCTAAGAACAATAACCAAGATCTTTAAGCATAAAAGAATGTGAATACGCAAAGAAGTAGCAGAAAATACTCACTTTAATCGGCTAAGTGGATGTAGGAGATAACAAAAATTTTTCCTCTATGGAAGTTGCTCCAAGCTTCTCCTTAGATGTATGTTGAGCTTCCAAGCTTGTCCTTGAATTCCAAACTCATGGATTAGTGTCCCTAACACCTTTGTATGACTCCTTTAATGTGCTAGCATCCAAGATTTTGAAACAAAATCAAGAAGAAGTGAAGCCTAGCTTCACGCCATTGAGAGGAAAAAGAAGGCCATGATTTCGGCCAAGAGAGAAGAAAATGAGTGTGTAATTGTGTTTTTGATTTTCCAAAAATCAAATGATATACCAAACTTAAAAAATTGATATATGTCTCTTTCACATCAATTTTAATAATGCTTGTGTAAGAAACAAGCAACCATCAAAATCCCACCAACTTCATTTAACAAAAAGTTGATAAAGTTGACTCGGTGATGTGGCAAGTGTGGGCCCCACTTTAATTCAAAATCCGAGTGGGCCCGCAAACACATTCTGGGCACAGGTTCATTAATTCTGAATTAACGAATTTTCCGTTGCGACTTAATTAAATCAAATTTAATTAAATAATTATGCCTATCAAAATTACTATTAAAGTCGCTCGTGAATTAATTCTAAATTAATTTGTTCGCCCGAATCAAAATCTAATTTTAATTCCGTTATGAAATCTAATTTCATTTAATATATCGAATATATTATTTTATCGATTAATTCCAAATTAATCGTTCTCTCTCTATTAATTGAATTTTATCCAAGATAAAATTCTCTATAATCAATCCTAGATTAATTATGTCCGAGTCATAGGTCATCGGTGAATCTTCGGGAAGCGACCCATGAGATCTCTGGATATGTTGGCAGTAAATCCGGTTATTGGACTATCCGAATACGTGCGTACCCCGTACCATGTTTTTACCGATTTACAACATATGGTTGGCTTCTAGCAAAGCACCGTGCCTACCCAATTCTCCAGAAATATTCTTTTAAGGAATATGTAATCTATGTTAGGCGTAGTATACGTAGTATTGCGTATTACGATCCATTATCGAATGTCACATGCTAGGCCTGGGGTTGGAATTCTGTGTGCCCCGTACAAAGCATTTATCGGATCTATGGTAACTAGTCTCTATAATCGGATAATCATGACCTAGTCATATTATCCCGATGACTGCAGTACTAAAGAGTATTAGTTTCGTATCCTGCGTGATCATCATCTCCATATGACTGGAGTGATACTTCCATCTTGACATCACACCCAATACACTACGATTCTCAGTATACCCAGAAGAGGCATACACAGAACCTGTTAAAGCCCCGGACGACCAAAACCCAAGTATATTGATTATCGCAAGTATTAGCGATGCAAGTCTCAGGTTAAGACTAAATACACCTACCCTGATTTGGATTCCCATAGACACTTAGTCATACTACCAATGTGATTCCGAGGGGTCTATCCAGAGCGAAGCTGTTCCCGTACCATCGGTAAACACAACCTTCTAGCACACTTGCATAAGTATCCAATACTTAAATATATGAGAACTACGTCGTTATGCTCCCACAACGCGCACAAGTACAATACTATTATATTCCGCATTATCAATGTCCAGTCTCGATAATATTACGGCTAGGGATATTTAATGATTAAACCTTAGTGGATTAATATTGTCTCATATCTTATTAATCCGGTACTAATCATATGGTTTTTTTTATCATTTATGTATCTTGGTAATCCAATTACAAATGATAAAAGAGCAACTTCCTTTGTCACATAGTTAATTTGTACAACCACACCATGTTCTGTACAAATAGTGATGCTATGGGTCATAATTGTCCAACAATCTCCCACTTGGCCTATAGCCAATCACTCAAGTGTCCTATGTTGGAGTTCTACGGTCCCGAGGATCGAATAACAAGCATAAAACATAGTGCGAATACATCGTGGAAGTTGCGGAATACTTACATCGATCGGTAGAGGCGATGCGGTGAAGAACAAAAATCCATTTTCTGCTCTCCTTGAAGCTCGGCAGTGGCAGTTTTTGAGTCCTCCATTTTCGGCTTTGGTGATCTCCATTTTTGCTTCAAGCTCCAAATTTTGGTTGATGGTGATTCCAAGCTCACAAGTGGGTTTTCCTATCACCTTCGCAAGACTCCGATGTGTTCTAGCACTTGGAAATTTTGCCATAAGATTCTATAGCTTCTCCATGGTTCTCGGTCAAACTAGAAAACAGAAGAAAAAATGGCTGTTTTACCGAGAGAGAGATGAAGAGAATGGGAGAGAGTGAGATGTGTTGGTTGGTTTCAAATTTGTGTATCTAATACACTTTAATTGATTTTCCAAAATCAATAAATTGATTTACCAAAAATCTTTCCAAAAGTCAAATGGCAATAAAGCCTTGCCAACCACTCACATCACTATTTACATCAATCAATCAATCAAGTGACAAGTTGTCACATCACTCAAAGTGACTAATGATTTGACGCTTGATGAGACTAGCGATTTGACGCTTGATGTGACTTGCGTGCCCACTCGAATTCGAAATGCGAATGCACTCGCAAACACTACCGGGCTCGGGTTCGCTAATTCCAAATTAACGAATTTTCCGTTGCGACATAATTATATAATTATGCCTAGCAAAATCGCTATTCACGTCGCTAACGAATTAATTTTAAATTAACTCGTTTGCCCGAATTAAAATCTAATTTCAATTCTGCGTCGATATCCAATTTGGTATAATATATCAAATATATTATTTTATCGATTAATTCCAAATTAATCGTTATCTCTCTTTTATAATATTTTATCCCAGATAAAATATCTCTGTAATTAATCCCAGATTAATTTTCTCTCTTATTTAATTAATCCCAGCAAGCATTATCCAAATGGATTTAATCATGGCAACGGATAAAAGGTTTCGTCGTAATCGACACCATGTTGATGACAATACCCTTTCGCCACAAGCCTAGCTGTGTACATTTGTTTGTTGCCATCCATGTATGTCTTACTTGAAGACTTATTTAGTACCAATAGGCACAATGCCTTCCGGTACATCAACCAGTATCCAAACTTGGTTGGTATACATGGAATCCATTTCGGACATCATGTCACTTTTCCATAATAGGGAGTCGATACCTTGTATCACTTCCTCATATGTAGCCGGTTCGTGTTCCTCAATAAGATTGACATCTTTATGAGGTGAGATCAGAAACCCATACCTCTTAGGTTGTTTGCTGACTCTCTCCAACTTACGCGGTTCTTGTGTATTCGAAGTTTGTGGTACAATTTCATCCCTGATGAACTGTTTGTGTTCCGTTAAAGAATCGGTGCCTTGGAACAGTATTACTCCGATTTTCATCGAGTTTTACTTTCCTCCCACTTACCACTGCTTATAGGAATTCCTCTTAGGAAAATCGCATGGAGAGCAACAATTATATTGTTCTCTTATGAGTTGTATAAGTACTATACTTTGGTTTCCCTATGATAACCTACAAATAGGCACTTATCCGATTTGGGTTCTAGTTTGGTATCATCCAAACATATGCCCACCATTCCCAAATCTTCAGGAATGAGAAAACTCGGATTCTTTCCTGATCATATCTAATATGAAGTCTGTTTAACAGATTATCATAGAACCTTATTCAAATTAGTATTGCACTGTTTAATGTGTATCTCGTGAAGGAAATTAGTAGCTCATAGCGACTCATCATTAACCTAACTATGTCCAATAAAGTTCAGTTTCTCTGTTCGGGCATACCGTCAAATTGAGGTGTTCCGGGAGGAGTGCACTGTGAAAGAATACTATACTCTTTCATGTAATCGAAAAACGTATTGCTTAAGTATTTTCCACCATGGTCTAACCGTGACGGTTTAATACTTTAGTCGGTCTGTCTGTTTACTTTGTGTCGAAACTCTTTGAATTACTCAAAAGTTTCCGATTTGTGTTTCATTTGAAACACATAACCGTAATGCGATGCTACATCCATAAAGGTTTTGAAGTATTCATATTCATCTCTAGCCTAGCTAGACATGGGCCCACTTATGTCACAATGAACGAGGGCTAACAGATCGGTGGCATTTGCACTTTTACAAAGTAAAAGGTGTTTTAGGCACTTTGCCTAATAAACTAAATTCGTACACATCATTTGAATTAGAATCAAATCCGTCCTAGTACCCACTCTTCGAAAGTGTCGATATACGAGTCTTGTTAATGTGTCCTAGACAACAATGCCACAAATAAGTCTCATCAGATTAATTCAGTTTGAGTTATTTGTTTGTCACGTTATATGTTTGAGATTCATTTATATTCAAAATATAAATACTGTTATTCACATCTAATGTGTTTATCTCAATATCATCTTTATAAAACAAAACACTTAGTGTTCTAGAATATAAAGGTATACCCGCAACGAGTTATACTAGATATAGAGATAATGTTTCTAGTCAAACTAGGTACATTATAACAGTTTCCTAATTTAAGTACATGCCCCAAGGATAGTTCCAAAACTTAGGTTTCTATGGTTAAAACAGTGACTCTCGTCCCGTTTCTGACTCATAGGTCGATCTCATCTGAAGTCAGTCTTCTGCTAATCAGCAGATTCTGCACATCAGTACATATTTATGTACCACATCTAGTATCAAAAATCCAATTTTAAAACTAATAGTGAACATGTTTATGACAAACATACTTGAAGCCGGAGCCTTGCCCCGCCTTCACTTCCTTCATGTCTGCCTTGTCCATACGGTAGTCACGCTTCCAGTGACCCCGTTTTCCATAATTTAGGCAGACATCTTGGGATATGTTTTTTGTCTTCCCAGAAGACTGTGATGATTTAGCCATGCCCATTTTTCCACACCCCCAGAAGCCATCGGCCAAGCCTTTGTCTTCTGGGATGTCGAAGTAAGATGCGCCTTGCGCTTCTTGCCCTTTTACAAACTCTGGTTCTGTCTCCTTGAGCATAGCCATTAACTCTCCAAGAGTTTTCTATTGCATTTAGTACTTCTAAGATCTAAGAATAGATCTATGAAGATCCTTCAATTTCAAAATCATACTATAAGGATCTAATCCTTAGTTCTGACGAAGAAATTAAAGAGTCTTTGCGGCAAGCATAACGGATTGAGCACTAAAGTTTTCATCACGATGAGTCTTCCAAAGCTCATGCTCTACTATTTGCTCAACTCCGGGCTTAGGCCTGAGAGGTTTCTCTGTTAAATATAGTAACTTCTCAACTCCCAGGACTATCCTGAGATTCGTTTCCCAATATGAAAATTAAAGCGTAAAAGACATTTATCACCTAGGATTATGTCATTTGATGCTAATCTTTCAATTATCTTGACTATAATAGTCCAACTATCCAATCAACGATTTCAGGTACAATCGAATATAATGATTACTATAGTCTAACTATATAATCAACTAATATTGATTGATTAAATTCAAATGTATTGATTACTATAATCTAATTATATAATCAACTACAAATGAAGTAGTTTGAATACAGTCCAACTGTTTAATTAAAACAACAATTAAATATTAGTCCAACTAATATATTTATAAATTAATGACGAAAAATGAAATGAGCGCGTATTGGAAATTATCTAAACGAAATTGCAAATTTAATACTTGCCCCCACTATTTTTCGACGAGCCTCTAACCCTCTATTGAGTACTCGGGAAACATAGTTTCCTAGTGGGCTAGGATCCCGTTAAATAGAACACAACCTTGACTTTGGCCAACAAGTTGTATGGAACTTAACTAGGTAGATCTCTAAGATCAATTGGATCTTATCCAATTCCTAGATCCAGTAGGTGGACTTCCAATGGAAGGAAAACACTTAATATTTGTTGAGGGATTTTCGCGTAATTGTCAACCAATTAATTATCTTTGATTAGGTCTCATCATACACCCTTAAACATGCATTCTAAAAGCATAATAAGGCGCGGTAAATAAATTATTAATGATATGCAGATGGATATATGATACAATTTGTTCCTAGAACAAATCTCTCCATTTCCTCTCCCCGCTAGCACTATTCTTACTTCTACCCAATTACATAACACTTCTAAAGAAACCTCATTTACATTGAGGGGAATATGTGAGAAGAGAAATACAATGAGAAAAGAGGTAATAGGCTGGACACGCGGGTCCAATTAAATAAATTCTAAATTATTACAATAATTTCCAAAATTTCCCTCACCCATCTAATATCCATCCGATATATATTATTCATACATCACATCCATGTATTCACACAAAACATGTTATCAATCAATCTAATCCAATTAATTAATCTTTAATTAATGACCATCCAATCATTTGTGCGAGTCTAACTCGTTTAAGAATAAGTACTCAAAGTAAAAATTCTTGAATTATATCGAACTACAATTTAAATCTAATTTAATTTGTATTCAATACTAATTCTATATTTAATTCCAAATTAAATAATTACACTTTTAATGTGCCTTTGCGATTTAGATTCTAAATCTAATTTTAATGGGTCTCAAAGCCCAATTAACATCCAATGTCAATTTTAATTAAAGTCCAATGGGCTTTTAATTAATTCATAAGGCATGTACTTTGGCAACCAAAGCCCAATAAGGAATCACCATTTGCTACAAAATTAATTTTGGCCCATTAGGCCCAATTAATTATTTAAAGGCCCATTTATCATATTTGGACTTTATAGAAATGGTTTTAGGCTCAATTAGATCCAACCAATTATCCTAAACCAAACTTGGCCCAACCAAGCCCATTAAGCCCAAATACAATATTTTTAGCCCAATTCCAAATTAAGCCCAATTAATTAAATCATAATATTCCAAATATCACAATTATTTAATTAAAGTGTATTAGCCATAATTAATTAGTTAAATTAATATTTCCAAAACACCAATTACACTAATTAATCATGCTTTAATTAATCAACTTATGTCCAACACAAATTGAAGTAAAATCAATCCCAACATGCTTACAAGGCTCACGACAATTTAGGGATTTTTATATCCGATTTTGATTTCAATCCAATTATATCACAAATCAATATATCCAAACATTTTTAAACACATCCAATGGCTTAAAATCAAAAATCACCATGAGCTACAAGAGTCCCTCACATTCGGCCAAGCCTCTTAATTTGGGGAAAATTAATCCAATTAATTTTTCATAAAATTGAACATGTATAACTCTTAGTTATCATTATCTAAGCATACTCAAACAAACAATTTGATCAAATCACGCTCAAATCAAAAATACCCAAATTCAAGATTAAGAACCCTAAAATATTTCATGCTTAATTTAGGCTCTGATACCATTGTTGAGTTCTCTAAGAATAATAACCAAGATATTTAAGCATAAAAGAATGTGAATACGCAAAGAAGTAGCGGAAAATACTCACTTTGATCGGCTAAGTGGATGTAGGAGATAACAAAAATTTTGCCTCTATGGAAGTTGTTCCAAGCTTCTCCTTTGATGTATGTTGAGCTTCCAAGCTTGTCATTGAATTCCAAACTCATTGATTAGTGTCCCTAACACCTTTGTATGACTCCTTTAATGTGCTAGCATCCAAGATTTTGAAACAAAATCAAGAAGAAGTGAAGCCTAGCTTCACGCCATTGAGAGGAAAAAGAAGGCCATGATTTCGGCCAAGAGAGAAGAAAATGAGTGTGTAATTGTGTTTTTGATTTCCCAAAAATCAAATGATATACCAAACTTAAAAAATTGATATATGTCACTTTCACATCAATTTTAATAATGCTTGTGTAAGAAACAAGCAACCATCAAAATCCCACCAACTTCTATCAACAAAAAGTTGATAAAGTTGACTAGATGATGTGACAAGTGTGGGCCCCGCTTTCATTCAAAATCTGAGTGGGCCCGCAAACACATTCCGGGCTTGGGTTCGTTAATTCCGAATTAACGAATTTTCTGTTCCGACTTAATTAAATAATTATGCCTAGCAAAATTACTATTAAAGTCGCTCGCGAATTAATTCTAAATTAATTCATTCGCCCGAATCAAAATCTAATTTTAATTCCGTTATGAAATCTAATTCATTAATATATCGAATATATTATTTTATCGATTAATTCAAAATTAATCGTTCTCTCTCTAATAATTGAATTTTATCCTAGATAAAAATCTCCGTAATTAATCCTAGATTAATTATGTCCGAGTCATACATCATCGGTGAATCTTCGGGAAGCAACCCATGAGATCTCAGGATATGTTGGCAGTAAATCCGGTTATCGGACTATCTGAATATGTGCGTACCCCGTACCACGTTTTTACCGATTTACAAGACATGGTTAGCTTCTAGCAAAGCACCGTACCTACCCAATTCTCCAGAAATATTTTTTTAAGGAATATGTAATCTGTGTCAAGCGTAGTATACGTAGTATTGCGTATTAGGATCCAGTATCGAATGTCAAATGCTAGGCCTGGGGCTGGAATTGTGTCTACCCCGTATGAAGCATATATCGGATCTCTAGTAACTAGTCTCTATAATCAGATAATCATGACTTAGTCATATTATCCCGATGACTGCAGTACTAAAGAGTACTAGTTCCGTATCCTGCGTGATCATCATCTCCATATGACTGGAGTGATACTTCCATCTTGACATCACACCCAATACACTACGATTCTCAGTATACCCGGAAGAGGCATACACAGAACCTGTTAAAGCCCCGGACGACCAAAACCAAAGTATATTGATTGTCGCAAGTATTAACGATGCAAGTCTCAGGTTAAGACCAAATACACCTACCCTGATTCGGATTCCCATAGACACATAGTCATACTACCAATGGGATTCTGATGGGTCTATCCAGAGCGAAGCTGTTCCCGTACCATCGGTAAACACAACCTCCTATCACACTTGCATAAGTATCCAATACTTAAATATATGAGAACTATGCCGTTATTCTCCCACAATGCGCACAAGTGCAATACTAGTCTATTCCACATTATCGATGTCCAGTCTCGATAATACTACGACTATGGATATTTAATGATTAAACCTTAGTGGATTAATATTGTCTCATATATTATTAATCCAGTACTAATCATATGGACTTTTATCATTTATGTATCTTGGTAATCCAATTACAAATGATAAAAGAGCAATTTCCTTTGTCACATAGTTAATTTGTACAACGACACCATGTTCTGTACAAAATAGTGATGCTATGGGTCATAATTGTCCAACAGTCAGAAACCCATGGCGGGTTATCTTCCCATCTCTTCCGACATGGCCAACGACCGTCCTTTGGATCTATCGGGGTTTGGTCGTTCTCCAAAAATAGCTATGGTCTGGCTCTTCACCCATCGCTTATGGCCCTCTTTGGCTCGTCCAACTGTGGCTCATGGCATATTTCCCCGTTTTTGGCTCTTTGGAGTCAAATCATTCTTTTCCCTGCACCGACCTTCTATTTGCCTTATTGGGGCCAACTCCTCTCATTCCTCGCACTATTTTCGACTATTTTTATACCATTTCTTTGGTCCCTTCCTATTTTCCATTTTCATCGGGCGACAACCCCTCATTCGTTTATGAACTTCCACAGCCAAATAGAGTTGAATCAATTAATCGCATCTGGCATAAATTTTTATGTGCCCGCGATCTAATTCACTACATCCTAATTGGGGCTAATGGCAAGGCTGGGGTGGAAGTGTATTCTCCCAAATTCGTCGCTCGTCAATTCGGCCTTATCCAAGGTTGGCCTCTTTCATTAGTTTGCTCCCGCTTTATTCCAATAGAGCGTTTCAAAGTTATTTCGATCTCGAACATTGACCAATGTTTGTCCGAGGTGTGGATTTTATTCTCTTCATTTACTTATGACTCCTTCTCCCCTTGCACATCCATTCATCCTTTCTTCAAAAATTTTTGGCCAGCCAGCCGTGAAAGGCATTTCTCATTGCCCTCCTCCTTTGTCTTTTGTAGCCTCGCCATTTCCTCTCAACCCTCTGACAAATCTGGGCAGAAGAAACCCTCTGATAAAGCTGGGCAAAATAAGGTAAGTTCTAAACCCCCCATCAAAAGGAAACACACTTCGCCCGCTCATGGATCTGATTCAGATGAGCCTGTGTTGCGTAGACGGGCTAAAGTATACTTTTCCCATATCTTTTTTTTAAAGGTTCGTTATGTTTCCTTATGTAGGCCTCCAGGACCGAGCAATCGTCCGATATGGCTACGTCGGTTCAAGCTTCATTTCCTGAAATTTCGATCGTTCAACATCCTTCAGAGGATGATGACGCTGCTGAATGCCCAACTGTTAGGGTGAATCCCTAAGGTACGGGGCTAAACATAGTAGTGGGGAATAGAGACCCACTTATAGAGGAGATCCCAATGGACGACCCCTTTTTGAATATTATCCTTTACACACTTATCTCCTTTGTACAAGAGCCGGAGGACGAGCATTCTCAGCTCCATCCTGAGTGGGTCGTCCCCTTGATTGATAGATGGATTACATCGGGGATTATGGGGTTTTATAGGGACATAGATGGCCTGTTCAGCCTGGCTGAATTGGATGTGTTGGAGGATGCCAAGTCCTCTATAAAGGCGGACATGGTCAGACGAGTATATGAGGATTTTTGAAACCCAGTCGTCGCGTGCACCAAGCCATTCTGGTGTTCCCTTTGATTCTCTGATGTATCGATCTCCCTCTCCTGATCGAGATCCTCGGCCAACATCTCTTATTTCTCCACCATCATCTCCTAGGCCAGACTCTACATCGCCCATTGGTGATGTTCTTATGGCAGCTGCGGACAAGCCTTCATCATCTAGCTTTGTACCCGAGACTATAAGTAATTTTCTTCCCTTGCATAACTGCCTCAGTTTTGATTTGCTAACCCCCTTTTTTTTTGTAAATTGGTGTCCGATCCGTTCATGCAATTAGTCCAAGATATTTTGGACCGTATTGACCGGCTAGCCTCCACTCCATCTCAGCCTTCATCATCTTCAACACGAGCAACCTCAAACTTGGAGGCCCTTCATGAGGCCATTCGCCAATACGCATCTTTCACTGGGTTGGTCATTGGTCAGGCTGCTCTGCCAGAGAATATGCTTAAACTAGAAAGATTTTCCTCTAAGTTGTCCCGGCTGTTGGCTTCTCCCACTTTACATATTCCAGTGAATAATCGACTTTTCCTCCAATACCTTCAGAACGAAGTAGAGGCTCTCATCCCTCGTTACTGGTGTATACACAGTCAGAGGGTCGGGCTTCGTTCTTCGATAGTAAAGAAATAAGGACTTTGTGATTCCCTTAATGCTCTCCGCCTATCCCTACGGGAAACCATGGACAAGATGATGATCAAAGAATTAGTATTGCTAGACTTAGAGCAATAATTATGGGAGATCCAACGTCTTATTGAGGAGAGCCGTATGAGAAAAGAGGAAATGAGGAAAGTCATTCCAGTACAACTGGGGAGGTGAACTAATCTTTGGTGAAGTATGAAGACTTGGCCCAAATTGTTTTGAAAAAAGTCTGGCCGACCTTACCGCAGTTGATGGGGGTGATGCAGAATGACTGGCGATACTTGAGAGAAGCATTTGTTGTCCTGAAGGACAAAGCACTTACTGAGGACGTCCAACTACCGCCATCCAATCGTTGACTTTGTAATTTATTTAATTTTTTTGTAAAAGTTAGGACGTTGCATTGTCTGCCATAAATTGTTATATTAAAATGTTACCCGACTTCATTTCAATGACATAAATCTTTTTTTTTGCAATTTTATTTACATAATATTATTCGAAGAACGCTACATTCTCATATTCCCACAACGAAGACTCATATTTTTTCAAGTATTTACCATTTATCGCTTTGACATCCACTCCTCCACCCAAATTTTTAAATGATAAGCTCCATGTGGCAATACGTTCTCTACCTTGAAAGGTCATTCCCAATTGGGCGACCATTTACCATATATAGGACTTTTAGTATCCAACGACAATATTGTCTTCCATACTAACTCTCTTTTTCTGAACGATTTAGCCATAACTTTTCGATTATATCCTTTGGCCATCCTTTCTTTCTGTGCTTCCAAATGATTCATGACATCACATTTAACATCATCTAGTTCTAATAGATTTTGGATCATCGCTTCTTTATAATCTTCTGGCTTCAATTTATCCTGCAACGCCACCCTTGTGGACTTGACATTGACCTCTACCGGTAATACGACCTCCTGACCATATACTAATTGGAATGGTGTAACCGAGGTGCTTGTTCTTGGAGATGTCATATATGCCCAAAAAGCTTGACTCAGACATTCGTCCCACTGCCTAGCATTGTCTGTTATCATATTTCAAATTAAGCCTTTAAGGATCGTATTGGACAACTCGACCTGACCATTTGACTGAGGGTAATATGGTGTAGCATTTACCAACTGAATCCCATATTCGCCCAACAAAACACTTAACTTTTTCAGCATTCAGAGAAATCCAATGATCTACTATCACTGTTTGGGGAATACCGAATCCATGAATAATATGCTCTTTAATGAATTTGATAATTCACTCTTGAGAAATTTCCACTACCGGTATTTCTTCCACCCATTTGGTAAAGAAATTTGTAGCGATAATGATGAACATGTGCTTTTTACTCGATGCATGATAGATTTTTCCCATCAAATCAATCTCCTATCCTTTGAACGGCCATGGCTTTTTGATGGGGACCATTTCTATTGCTGGTGATCGTTCTATGGGCCAATGTTTTTGACACGCTATGCATCCCTTTGCGTATGCCATGCATGATTCTCCCATTTTCGGCCAATAATACCCGTTCTTTATGATTAACCACCTCATTTTTATGCCAGCTTGATGGGCCCCACAGACTAATTCATGAACTTCGGCCATAATGGTCTTAGCCTATGACGTCCCCACACACCTTAATAGCAAACCGTCTTGGCGCTTCTTATATAATACATCCCCGGATACTACAAAGTTCAAAGCCTTCGATTTTAACTCTCGTATATAATACGTCCATTGCAAAACAATCTCTATAACTTTTTAGGATAGAAATTAGTTCTTTACATACCTAGGTATCAAGTTTCTCGCTGATATACGTGCTGCGTTTTTCACCATCGTCTCCCAAGTTTACCTCCTCCAGAACATCTCGCGCTCTCGTAATTCCCATCTTCTGGTGTTAGTTTAGATTTCATTCTAGATCGTTACTTTCTTCCTCTGGTCGTTCATCTAACTCCTTTGGTCGTTCTTCTAAACAATCTACCCCGTATGCTTCTCTTAATATATTTTCTACCTTATGAGTCATCAATTTTACTTTTAAGGCTGAGATTGTGGCTTGAGCATCGAGTTCGACTTCTCGTTCCCGAAAATAAGCCATTAAGTTGGTTTTGGCAGCTGCGAGCGTGGCTTATTTTTTAATTTACTCGCCCTTCTTCATTCGACTTTCTAGTTTCTCGGCTACATGTTGGCTTCTCGAAGGCCACTATACTTGGCCTCATTTACATGAATAAGTCATTCAATTACTCAGCGATGTATGGCTCATCATTTGGGCAACTACGGATGCATTCCCATTTTCCTTCGACATTCTGACTGGTCCATAATTTCCTTCATAGATGAAATATTCTGCTGAATTTATTTCTATTGTGAAACGGTCTATTATCACCGTGTACTTCGACCTCATACCTCTTATTCCAAAAAAACAAACATTGATGGAGAGAAGAAGGTATGCATCGGCTGTCGTGGATCCAATCTCATCCCAATAACATGTTATATGTGGTCGGTCCATCTATGATAAAAACATCATCGTCTTAGTAGTACTCCATACCTGTAGGTCTAATGGGATAACTCATTTAGCCATCGTTGCCCCCATTAAAGCTTGTGAGCACCACTTCTGTCGAGATAAGATCAACTTCTAACTTTTCTAAATGTCTCAGCATCCTAATTGGGATGTCATTAATGGCCGACCCGTTTTCGATCAATACTTTGGTGACTGGTATTCCATTTACCTTCGCCTTGGCATATAATGGTCGGAGGTGTTTTTTCATTTGCTGTGGAGGTTTGGAACATTGTTTTCCCAGGTACTCATATTTCTATTACTCATCCATCACTTACATCATCTTGCAGTGAATCTTCATCTGAATCCCATCTGGAAGGTGGCAGTGTGGCCGAGCCACTGGACGATGCATTACCAGTCTTACCGGCGAATATCCTCTATTTCTTTGCTCTGAACATGATCCGTTTTAACTTGGGTTTTCCATTTAGTATAAGATATGAGGACCGTCCCAAGTGGCAGTGTGGCCAAGCCCTTAAGAAGCCGACTTTACGGTATTCCCTTTCTTTACGCTTCAGTGCTCACATCTATTTCTTCTTCTACATCCATAATCTCTTCACCCGAAACCTCCATGCTTTTCGTGGTATGTGTTTTAACTTCTGTTCTTCACTGTCGTAGATGTCTTCATTCCTTCCAGAGGTCTCATTATTTTCTCGTTTGAATTCCTCAGACAACAAATAGTGATTAGCCATAACCGGTGGCACGCTGCCAAACTGAATAACAATATGTGGTTCTTCATCATCTGTTTCATCCCATTTTTGTCGGGTTTTCTAGGTCAAATCAAGATCAATTAAGCAATGAAATGTGAAAATACGACAAAGTAAAGTAGCGAAAATACTCACTTTGATCGACTTTTGCATGCGATGAACAAAAACATTATGCTCCTTGTAGAATTCGGCCAAGCCCTCCTTGTGTGGATCTTCAAGCTCCAAGCTTTGAGTGTTGATTCCATGCTCAAGGATTGGTTTCCCTATCACCTTTGAATGACTCCTTTAAGTGCTAGCTTTGGAAATTTTGCTACAAAATTTCCTTGTTCTTCCTCTTTGATTCTCGGCCAAGAAGGATTTGGGAGAGAAAAATTGGCACATTGTCGTGAGGGAGAGAGAGAGGTGAGATGAAGTGTGTTGGTTGTTTTTGATTTCAAAAATCAAGTAAAAGATATACCAAAGTTGGTATATTTCCATCACCTTTTCACATTGTGTGAATAACAAGCAACCTTCATTTCATTCACTAACTTCCATCACCAAAAAGGTGAATGAATGACTACTGATGTGACTTGATGTGACTTATGGGCCCCACTTGAATTCAAAATCCGAGTGGGCCCGCAAACACTCCCGGGCTCTGGTTCGCTAATTCTGAATTAACAAATTTTTCGTTACAACGTAATTAAATCAAATTTAATTAAATAATTATGCCTAGTAAAATTACTATTCACATCGCTAGCGAATTAATTCTAAATTAACTCGTTCGCCCGAATTAAAATCTAATTTTAATTTCGCGTCGAAATCTAATTTCGTTTAATATATCGAATATATTATTTTATCGATTAATTCCAAATTAATCGTTCTCTCTCTTTAATAGAATTTTATCCCAGACAAAATTTCTCCGTAATTAATCCTAGATTAATTTTCTCTCTCTTATAATTAATCCCAGTTTAATTATGTGCGAGTCATACGTCATCGGTGAATCTTTGGGAAGCAACCCATGAGTATCCAATACCCAAATATACGAGAATTATGCCGTTATGCTCCCACAACGCGCACAAGTGCAATACTAGTCTATCCCGCATTATCGATGTCCAATCTCGATAATACTAGGACTAGGGATATTTTAATGATTAAACCTTGATGGATTGATATTGTCTCATATCATCTCAATCCAGAACTAATCATATGGATTTTATCATTTATATATCTTGGTAATCCAATTACAAATGATAAAAAAGCAATTTCCTATGTCTCATAGTTAATTTGTACAACAACACCATGTTCTGTACAAATAGTGATGCTATGGGTCATAATTGTCCAACAGTTTTTTCCATCGGTCAAACTTGGTTCGGTCTTTGCATTCCTTACTGATTACTTCTTCGGCATCAACATTCTTGGCTTCTATCACTATTTTTCCTATTGTGTCGGTTGTAAAGCCATGGCCTTGCTTTTCATGGCCAATGAGAGCCTTCACCTCATGCCACTGGCGCATCATCCGGCCATAATTCCGTTAATGTCATCTCAAATGTGTCCTTTTCATTTCATCCACAGGAACATAGTTCTTTCATTGTTGGTTATACCAAAGCCAAATATAGGGGCCCGTGAAACTTTGTCCTGAAAGTCCTGATGTTTTGAACAAAGTTTGAGTGTTCTCCATAGAACCTTGGTGCAAAAGTTTTCGGGTGCCATGCTGGTGGCTCTCTTTTCGGTGGTGGAGCCCTAGGGCGTTGATCGTTCTGATCTTCATCTAAGACCAACTTAAATTTTGGTAAATTTATCTTATTTAGGTTAGAGTTAATCATGTTCATTTCCAATGGCTTAAGGAACAGATTCTCGTCCACATCCATCTTGTCTTTCTTTTTGAACATTATTCGCCCAAACTCTATGGCATCCTGTAAATTTCAAAATACAAGGCAACTTTTAGTTGAGTGAGACCATGCATTATGCCACTTACAATATTTCTTGCTATTAACTTGCTCAGGGTTTGGTAATTTATGGTGGTCACTTAGTTTAATATGTTTATCCTTGTATAATTGATCAAATATGGCATCTACTTTAGTGACGTCAAAAGAAAAATTCCTAATTTGTTTTATCATTTTACGCCTCTAGGAGTGGTTCGGCCTACGCTTTACAGACATATAACTTCCCCTTAATTAATTTGGTCAAACACAGGTAGGTCGATTCAATATTCATTTCTCATACTTCGTAGTTTGCATTCCTATAGTAAGTACTCTTACTAGCATTCTTCATTTGCTATTCTTCCCACAAAAATCGCTCATATCTAACCACATTAGTAGTGAGCTGGAGGAGGTCCGATAACTTTCGTTCTTGAAAAAAATATTTTAAGTCAAAGTTAAGACAACATTGACCAATTTTCACAAACTATTTCTCTGGCAAAGGTATATAGCATCGGCTTCGAGCCCTTTAAATCTTTGCAAAAATATTTCAGCCCACTCGCCTGACAACTGCCTTAAATTTTCCAAATCAGCCAGTGTTGGTTTCTAATTAGGTCCCAAGATTCATGAAATCAAGCACAAAAACGCATGAATACACAAAGGAGAATGGCGGAAACATACTCACAATGACCGAATCTTGCGACGCGATGAAGAACACTTCATGGTGAAGCTCGGCAATGACTCTCCTTGGCAGTGGACTGCACGGTGGTAGCTCCTTTTTCTCCTCCATGATTCGGCCATTGAAGACCTCCATTGAAGCTCCAAGCTTCAAGCTTCAAAACGGATTCCAAGCTCACAAGAACACTGCCCTATCACCTTTGTATTGACCCAAGTGTGTACTAGCACCTCTTCTTCTTCTTTGTTTTCGGTCAAACCAGAAATTGGAAGAGGAAGAAGATGAAGAACGGCTCAAAGCCGAGAGAGAAAAGAGAGGGAAGAAGGGTTTCACATGAAACCTTGAGGTGAGAGAGTGAGGAAATAAAAAAATGTATTTGGTTTTTATAATTTCTAAAATTAATAAACCATTTACAATTTTTAATTCCATAAAGAAAGCATTAAATGCTTGTCAATCAATACAGATCAACTCACATCAATCAATTGTCAACTTGTCACATCACTCAAAGTGACATGTGATTTGACGCTTGATGTGACTAATGATTTGACGCTTGTTTGACCTGCGTGCCGCACTCGAATTCGAAATGCGAATGTGCTCGCAAACAATCCCGGGCTCAGGTTCGCTAATTCCAAATTAACAAATTTTTCGTTGCGACGCAATTAAACGATTACGCCTAGCGAAATCACTATTCACGTCGCTAACGAATTAATTCTAAATTAATTCGTTCGCCCGAATCAAAATCTAATTTTAATTCCGCGTCGAAATCCAATTTCGTATAATATATCGAATATATATTATTTTATCAATTAATTCCAAATTAATCGTTCTCTCTCTTTAATTAATATTTTATCCCAGATAAAATATCTCCGTAATTAATCCCAGATTAATTTTCTCTCTCTTCTAATTAATCCCAGATTAATTTTCTCTCTCTTCTAATTAATCCCATATTAATTAAGTGCGAGTCATACATCATCGGTGAATCTTCGGGAAGCGACCCATGAGATCCCCGGATATGTTGGCAGTAAATACGGTCGTCGGACTATCCAAACACGTAAGTGCCTCGTACTACGTTTATATCGATTTACAAGACAAGGTTGGCCTCTCGTGAGTTGTATAAGATAGAAATCTTTATGAGGTTAGATCAGAAACCCATACCCCAGGTTGTTTTCTGACTCTTTCCGACATACGTGGTTCTTGTGTATTCGAAGATTATTGGAATAGTTTCATCCTTGATGAACTATTTGTGTTCCATTAGGAATCGGTGCCAGGAATAGTATTACTCCGATTTTCATCGAGTCTTACTATCCTCCCACTTACCACTGCATATCGGTATTCCTCTTAGGAAAACCGCATGGTGAGCAACAATCTAATTGTTCTCTCGTGAGTTGTATAAGTACAATACCTATGGTATCCCTAGGATAACCTACAATTGGCACTTATCCAATTTGGGTTTCAGTTTGGTATCATCCAAATGATAATATGGAACCTTATTCAAAATAAGTTCTGCACTGTTTAGCGTATCCGTTTGAAGGAAATGGTAGCTCAGAGTGACTCATGATTAACCTTATCATGTCCAACAAAATTCGGTCTCTCATTTCGGACACACCGTCAAACTGACGTGTTCCGGGAGGAGTCCTCATTGAAAGAATACTATACTCTTTCAAGTATATGAGAAACTTATTGCTTAAGTATTTCCATTACGGTCTTACACAGTTTAATACTTTAGCCGATCTGTTTGTCTATTTCGTGTCGAAAACTGTGAAAGTTTCGATTTGTGTTTCAAAAGAAACACATAACCATAACGCGATGCCACATCTGTACAGGTCACGAAATATTCATATCCACCTCTAGCCTAGCTAGACATGGGCCCACTTGCTTCACTATGAACTAGGGCTAACAGATCGGTGGCACTGGCACTTTTACCAAGTAAATAGTGTTTTAGGCACTTTGCCCAATAAACTAGATTCGTAGACTTTATTTGATTGGAATCAAATTAGTTCGAGTACCCACTCTTCAAAAGTGTGGATATACGATTCTTGTTTATAGTGTCCCTGACAACTATGCCACAATTAGTTTCTTAACTGATCAAATCATTTTGAGCTATTTATTTGTCATGTTATATATTTGAGATATATTTATATTCTAAATATAAATTCTTTTATTCACATCTAATGTGTTTATCTTAATATCATCTTTATAAAATAAACACTTTAGTGTTCTAGAATATAAATGTTCACCCACAACGGGTCAAACACTGTTATAAAGATAATGTATCTAGTCAAACTGGTTACATTATAAAAGTTTCCTAATTTAAGCACATACCCGAAGGTAGTTCCTAAATTCAGGTATCTACGGTTAAAACAACGACTTTCGTCCCGTTTTCAATTTGCAGATAAATCTCAATTGAAGTCAGTATCCTGTTCAAAACAGATTCTGAACATCAATACATATATTTTATGTATCACACTAAGTATCTAAAATCTAATTTTAATACTAGCTGTGAACATAATTATGACAATCATATTTGAAGTCAGAGTCTTGCTCATCTTCAATTCCTTCTTGGGATATGTCCTTTTATCTTCCTAGAAGATTATAATGATTTTGCCTTTGCCCTTTTTCACACTCCAGAAGCCTTTGGCCAAGCCTTGGCATCCTGGAATATCGAAGTAAGGTGCGCCTTACGCTACTTGCCTTATTGCAAACTTTGACTTTATCTCCTTGAGATTAGTCATTAATTCTCCAAGAATTATTTATTGCAATTTTTACTTCTAAAATCTAATTTTAGATTTATAAAGATCCTTCAATTTCAGTATCATACTTTAAGAATCTAATCTTTAGTTCTGATAAAGAAATTAAGGAGTCTATATGACAACTATTATGGATTAAGCACTAAAGTTATCATTACATGAATATTCTAAATATCATGTTCCACTTATTTTCTTAACTCCGGACTTAGGCTTAATATATTATTTTATCAAATAAAATAACTTATTAATTTCCAAGACCATCTTGAAATTATTCCCAATTTGAAAAATTAAACCATTTAAACACATTTTCCCCAGGATTATGTTTTAAATGCCAATCTTTCAATTCTCTATTGATTCTAATAGTCCAACTATTTAATCAACGATTTGTGGTACCTTTTATTTAATGATTATAATAGTCCAACTATATAATCAAATATAATTTAAATCAATTAACCTCAATTACATTGATTACTATAATCTAATTATAAAATCAACTGTAAATTGAAATTAATTAATCAAATATATTGATTAATATAATCCAATTATATATAATCAACTATAATACAGTCCAACTGTTAATTAAAACAACAATTTAAATATTAGTCCAACTAACATTTAATCTAACGACGAAATAATTTGAATGAGCGCGTATGGCGAGTAATTGAATGAATATTAAAATTCATTCTTGCCTCCCACTATTTTTCGGCGAGCCTCTAACCCTCTGTCGAGTACTCGGAAAACCGTGTTTCCTAGTGGGCTAGGATCCCATTAAATATCACACAATCTTGACTTTGGCCAACAAATTGTATGATAATTAACTAGGTAGATCTCTAAGATCAATTGGATCCAATCCAATTCCTAGATCCGGTAGGGGGACATCCAAGTCCGAAACATATATCTTATATATGCCAATACATCCAATGTATTACCTAACCTTTTTCCTCTGAATCAACTAAGCCTTGGCTTTGGCACAACAAACTTAGTGATCCTAGTCAAGCGTGACCCATTGACCATGGAAAGCTTCGTAATCAATGTCGATGTACAAGAAGTGGTCTTGAATTTGGCCAAAAAACCACAACTTGGACACGACACCAATATGAAACAAAGCCTTCGTGATTCAAACACATCTTCGACAGAAAAAGGCCTTGACTTTGGCCAACAAACCAATGTCGTCTCGGATCTTGAGTGAGAATCACTCAATGGAAGGAAAGACGCTTAATATTGAACGAGGGTTTTTCCCGTGCAAATTGGCAACCAATTTATTATCTTTGTTAAGGTCTCATATCATATAACCCTTAAACATGCATTCTAAAAACATAATAAAGCGCATGTGAATAAAATAATAATGATATGCGGATGGATACTTTACACAATGATCCTAGATCAAATCTCTCATTTTCTCTCTCCAAAGCTAGCACATGTATTTACTTCTACCCGTTACAATACACTTCTAAAGAAACCTCATTTACATTGAGGGGAATAGGTGAGAAGAGAATACAAAGAGTATAGAGGTCATAAGGCTGGACACGCAGGTCCAATTAATAAATCAAATTTATTACAATTTCCAAAATTGTCCCACCCAACTAATATCCATCCGATATACATTATTCATGCATCGCAACCATGTATTCATACAAGTATGTTATCAATCAATCTAATCCAATTAATTAATCTGATAATTAGTGATCATCCAATGTTCAAACAACGATTTGATTTTTGCGCGAGTCAAACTTGTTTTGCGAATAAGTACTCAAAGTACGAATTCTTGAATTAAATTAAACTACAACATTAAATCCAATTTAATATGCATTTAATTCTAATTCACTATTTAATTCCAAATTAAATATTACACTTTTATTAACGAACCTTTACGACTTAAATTCCAAATTTAATCGCAACGGGTCTCTAAGCCCGATTAACATCTAATGTTTATTTAATTAAAGTCCAATGAGCTTTTAATTAATTTCTTTAAGGCGTGGACTTTTGGTCAACTCGGGTCAAACCGATAACCAAAGTCCAATCCGGGATTTACCCCATAAGCCCAGAAATCAATTTTGGCCCATTAGGCCCAATTAAATAATTAAGGTCCATTAAGTCATAATTGGACTTTTTGGATGCGGTTTTGGGCCCAATTGGATCCAACCAAATTGTCCTAAACCTAACTTGGTACAACCAAGCCCAAAAGCCCAATTACAACCTATTAAGGCCCAATTTCCAAAAACAAGCCCAATTAATTAACTTATAAAATTCCAAATTCCATAATTAATTAACTAAGTGTAATACACAATTAATCACCCAATTAACATTCTTAAAACATCAATTAGCCTAATTAATCATGCACTTTAATATCAAATAGTGTCCAACACAATTTCAACAAAATCAAACCCAATTTACATGCTTAAAGTCTCGGCAATTAGGGGTTTTTTTTTCATCCGATTCTGTTTCAATCCAATTGAATCCACAATCATCATTTCCCAAATCAATTCAACTCATCCAATGAATCAAAATCAAAAATCACAATGAATTTCAAAAAATCATCATTTTCGGCCAAGCCACAATTTGGGGAAAATTTGTCCAATTCAAAATTCAATCCAATTAAACCTCAAATTAACATTACCCAATTGTTTTAAGTCATCCAATGATCAAACAAACACAAATTTCCAAGACATTAGGGTTCTATAATTTTCGGCCATGCCCAAAATTTGGGGAAAAATGGATCCAATCCAATTTCATGAAATTGAACATACACAACTTCAATTCATAAACATACAAACATACTTAATCAATCAATTCAACCAAATCATGCTTCAATTGATCTTACCCAATTCAAACCCTAACTTTTTCATGCTTGATCAAAGCTCATAGATACCATTGTTGGTTTCTAATTAGGTCCCAAGATTCATGAAATCAAGCACAAAAACGCATGAATAAACAAAGGAGAATGGCGGAAACATACTCACAATGACCGGATCTTGCGACGCGATGAAGAACACTTCATGGTGAAGCTCGGTAGTGGCTCTCTTTGGCAGTGGACTGCACGGTGGTGGCTCATTTTGCTCCTCCATGATTCGGCCATTGAAGACCTCCATTGAAGCTCCAAGCTTCAAGCTTCAAAATGGATTCCAAGCTCACAAGAACACTGCCCTATCACCTTTGTATTGAACCAAGTGTGTGCTAGCACCTCTTCTTCTTCTTTGTTTTTGGTCAAACCAGAAATTGGAAGAGGAACAAGATGAAGAATGGCTCAAAGCCGAGAGAGGAAAGAGAGAGAAGAAGGGTTTCACATGGAACCGTGAGGTGAGAGACTGAGGAAATAAAAAAATGTATTTGGTTTTTATAATTTCCAAAATTAATAAACCATTTACAATTTTTAATTCCATAAAGAAAGCATTAAATGCTTGTCAATCAATACACATCAACTCACATCAATCAATTGTCAACTTGTCACATCACTCAAAGTGACATGTGATTTGACGCTTGATGTGACTAATGATTTGACGCTTGATTTGACTTGCGTGCCGCACTCGAATTCGAAATGCGCTCACAAACAATCCCGGACTCGGGTTCGCTAATTCCAAATTAACAAATTTTCCGTTGCGATGCAATTAAACGATTACGCCTAGCGAAATCACTATTCACGTCCCTAACGAATTAATTCTAAATTAATTAGTTCGCCCGAATCAAAATCTAATTTTAATTCCGCGTCGAAATCCAATTTCGTATAATATATCGAATATATATTATTTTATCGATTAATTCCAAATTAATCGTTCTCTCTCTTTAATTAATATTTATCCCAGATAAAATATCTCCGTAATTAATCCCAGATTAATTTTCTCTCTCTTCTAATTAATCCCAGATTAATTAAGTGCGAGTCATACATCATCGGTGAATCTCCGGGAAGCGACCCATGAGATCCCCAAATATGTTGGCAGTAAATATGGTCGTCGGACTATCCGAACACGTAAGTGCCTCGTATTACGTTTATACCGATTTAGATGACAAGGTTGGCCTCTAGCAAAGCGCCATGCCTACCCAATTCTCCGGAAATATCCTTATAGGAATATTAGATCTATATCAAGCATAGTATACCATAGTATTGCGTATTTCGATCCAGTATCAGATGTTCACGTTCTAGGTCTAGGGCTGGAATTGTGTCTGCCCCGTACGAAGCACATATCGGATGTCTAGCAACTAGTCTCTATAATCGGATATACATGACCTAGTCATAATATCTCGATAGCTCGAGCATTTAAGAGAACGAGTTCCGTATCCAATGTGACTATCATCTCCATATGACTGGAGTGATACTTCTGTCTTAACATCACACCCAACACACTACGATTCTCAATATACCCAGAATTGGCATACACAGAACCGGTTAAAGCCCTGGACGACCTCAACGAAAGTATGTTGATTGTCGTAAGTATTAGCGGTGCAAGTCTCAGGTTAAGACCAAATACACCTACCCTGATTGCAGACTCCCATAGACACATAGTCATACTACTAATGGATTATGCATGGGTCTATCCAGAGCGAAGCTGTTTCCCATACCATCGGTAAAACACAACCTCCTATTACACTTGTATGAGTATCATATACCCAAATATATGAGAACTATACTGTTGTGCCCTCACAACGTGCACAAGTGTAATACTAGTTTTTTATGTATTATCGATGTCCAATCTCGATAATACTCTGACTAGGGATATTAATGATTTATCCTTCGTGGACTGATACTGTCTCATATCATTCTCCGTCCAGGAATAAATCATAGGGACCTCTCATCATTTATACATCTAGGTGATCTAATCACAAATAATAAGAGTACAATCTCCTTTGTCACATAGTTAATTTGTACAACAACACCATGATCTGTACAAATAGTGACGCTATGGGTCATAATTATCCAACAGCCAAGGTAACCTCAGACTCGGTTTTGTAGAACTACACATGGAACAATTATTCTATTTGGTACCATTTTTCCACCGAATTGGGTGGTAAACTGATATACCAGGAAAAAGCTATTCCCGATAATGAACCATGAAATAATCTCAGTTTATGGAAATCATTTGACTCCCTACACTGAAGAGTAAATCGCCCTATGTGCTCTATAGTGGAAACTTTGCCTGATCCATTGAACAGAGAGAATTCTGGTATCTTATAGTTCTTGGGCCACAGATATGCTAAATCAATCCAATTCGGATACAGTTTCTAATATCTTGGACGAATTAGGCTAACCCCCAAACCGAGTTGATTTTGGAGAATCTCAGTCATTTGTTCTCTTAGTACATCATTGCCATTGAATGAGACCCCAACAGGTGGTGGTTGTGATCCCCTCACAAATAGGACATGGTCTTGACCCTGCCCCTACAGGTGGTGGTTCTGGTCCCCTTATAAACGGGACATGGTCTTGGCCCTACCCTTGTAAACCTTGGGGCAAGACTACCTCATGTTGTGCCATGTTCGACTCTAGGTGTGGGTCAAACTAACAAGGTTTGTCCCTCCACGAGACATTACTGGGGTAACAATCCCTTTTGGAGGAGTAACATCGCTTGGTCCAGCCTCCGTTCAAGTTCCCCAATCTTGTTCACGATTGTTTCTCATGTTTGGCGCATGAGGAGGTGAGATTCCAGATGGGATTGCCCCCCCGTTTACATATATAGCCATTAACTCATTTAATGAACTCATGTGTTTGGCCATATTTTCATAATGTGAATTGCTAGTCGAAATGAATTTATCTATAACATCAGTGTTTTAAAGTCTAACCCGTTCTACTACATCATGGGTGAATTCACCAAACAAGGCGCGCATCACGTTAGGGTTAAACTCATTCATAGTGTTATAACGACTTCCTTATGCTAAACCCTCAAAATGGCCCACTACAGTCGGAACGTGATCTTGGTTGGTTTTCTCCAATCCCCCTTCCTTTGTACTCAAACCAATTTGAACGTTTTTTTTCGGAGGCATTTTCACTTCTTGCACCAATTTCTCCCACTATGGTCCCCAAAAAGTGTTCGCATAATTTTTTGGTTGTACGCGTGTAAGGTTCCAAACCTCCTAAGACAATGTCCCAAAAATGGGTGTTTGATTCCAAGAATGCCTCCAATGGGCGCAAGCACACAAATTACAGCCCTAAAATTACAAAGCTAAGAAAATTATAAACTTAAGCTACTTACTCATTTTGAGTCTTTTCTCTTGTTTCTCATTTTTTTCTATGTCTGGGTCTTTATAGTGTAAAATTCCGCCAATTGCTCGAGCGGATCCGCTTTCTTCGGTCTGTTAATTCCCACATATCCTACTCGCATGTAGCTGCTGGATCATATGTGCTCTGATAATCGCTAGATCATGGGGTTGCTGCCAACTATGCATCAACCATTAGGTCTATCTGTAACTGGCTAACTGTAAAAAATCTGTTCATGTGGCAATCGCCCTATCACATATTCGTTATGATTCCATCATTCTTCACTTGTTGGGAGACTCTTTCTTCGTCTATCACGATTCTATACTCATCAATCGAATCGTCCTGGGTCAAATCGTCCTGAGTCGATTCCTTCTTCATTCTTCGTCCTGAATGACGTTATGCCTCTTCGTCCTTTAGTAATTATTTTCCTGTTAACAAGTATCATTTAACAATTTTAGATTACTATACAATTAACTCTTGTCAATACATGTAATATAACTTGAGTGTGATGTTATGCGATTGCCCAGTGGCGCAATTGAGTTAGTTTTTATGTATGTTAATAAAAAATTTCTATACGAATTCGAGTTTTGAAAGGAGATAAGATATTAATTACCCTTATGTTTTTTTTTCTTTTTTTTATAAAAAAAACTCCAGGGTGTACTTCAATAATCAAATAATTTAAACTATTTATAGCCTTAATAAGAGGAAGATAATAGAGTGACTGCCTGATTGCGATTTTCATACGTTACGCAAGCGCATATATCGCTTAAGTAGTATATAAGATATCGATCCCATGAGGACTTATAACCTACGTTACTAATAATTGAAACTATCTACTTACGAGTATCTAATTGAAATTTAAGTGTGATTATTGGTTGAGTTGATTATAATTAAAGCACTTAAATAAAACTATGATAAATTTTAAAGGAAATCAATGAAGAGAAAACATTCAAGGTTGTGAATCCGCCCAGTATTATTTTAAAGATGAATTGATTTTCCTATACTTGTGTAATATATTGGCTCATTAACCTGGAACACTAGGATATCTACAAGCCTCTTCGATGGTCATGTGCAAACATTCAAAATATACTAATCAACTATATTCCTATGTTAATTAATTAATCCCAAATTCATTAAGAATAAATTCCAAATACAGCTACACCCGCTCGATATGTATATTTATATCTTGTAAGGAAATCCCTAAAATGAGATTATATGCTATTGAATCTAAGGTTAAACCTAAAATCTATTTGTCAAGTTTATCTAAGTTTACCACATCAATCTTATTAGTGATCAAGCAACAAGAAGTATTAAGATCAAGATTCAATAAACAAGCAAAAATATCACACAAAATATAAGAAAACTCAATTCATAAACTAATAAATTATAGGTTTCATCACAAC
Organism: Zanthoxylum bungeanum; assembly: GCA_019454045.1. Classification (NCBI taxonomy): domain Eukaryota; kingdom Viridiplantae; phylum Streptophyta; class Magnoliopsida; order Sapindales; family Rutaceae; genus Zanthoxylum; species Zanthoxylum bungeanum. The sequence continues at coordinate 47,218 of SKCR01028308.1, forward strand.
CCTAAATTATAGACTTAGTTATTACATATGCTCATAAACTCTAAATAAATATTCAGTAATAAATAAAACATTAAAGAGTTAAAAGGAAGAAGAAACTCTCTCGAGATCGTCAATCCTTCACTCATTGCTGTTGAGTTTATGAGTTGTGATCTTTTGATGCGCTTTAATTTCTCTCCAAAATCACATTGGAAACTCTGAAATCAGGGTATAAAGGTCTTCTTTCTTTTTTAGATGAGTTTTTTAACTTATATAGGAAGTTTTTGGGTGGTTATTTCTCAAGGACCGTTCTGAAACTATTGTCTCGATGCAAATTAATTTGCATCGCAACACTCTCTATTTTTTTATCGGCACATCGTAACGCACCTTGTGGGGGTGTCGCGACGTGCCAGCTTTAATTTTGGCAGCTCTTTGGATGAAATTTCAACTAGCACGTGCCGCGACGCGTAAACCAGCATTGAGACATGCATTTTGACTCCGAATTTGGCTTGATTTGCTCCATATCTTGCTGATTCATGTTATTTTAACTTATAATGCGAACCCAAAATACATCAAAGCATTTATAAAACTCGAGATAACTCACAAAACATCAAGTTAAAGGAGCAGAAAATATATACATATTGGTCGCTCATCACACCCCAAACTTGTCATTTCGCTAGTCCTCGAGCAAAGAAGGAAAAATAAAAATAAACTAAAATAAAATAATCAACCTAAATCACTTTCGTAAGGATCACAATTGCATTTAGCGTATTCAATAAGCCTTTAAACCCTTAGTCAGCTCTAGTGGACGAGTTGTAGTCTCGTGAGGGCTTACAAAGATGACACCCACAAACGTCATTTAACACACATATGTATTCACACAAAAATAAAACAATCTTGATAGTTGTATGCAGCATTGTCCTTAAAGAGTGCTTAGTAATGAAACCAAAAACCTTCAAAGTATCCAACACAACTCAAATCCAAATTCTTGAATAAATTATCTATTTTAGACTCTTAGTTTGTGTATGTAAAGGTTTCATCACAGCTTGAGTCATAAGAAAGCCAACTCAATGATTTTGTCTCAAAAAAGTCAAACCAATCTAGATATCTCAAAAGTGTTTTGTAATTGGCTATTAATCTTGATATGTTATGACTTTTTTTTACTCACCTACCCTTTAAGATAGTATTTCTCCTAATGGTGGTCCTAACACTCGCCAATGGGTAGCTTCACGTTTATCGGTTATTGGTGGTGTGTATTTCTTTATTTTCAAAAAAATATTTTTCTTTTCAACTCTTTTCATTCATTTTTTTAAGTCATGCCATAGATATAAAATAATTGCAAACAAAGACAGATATCTAAGCAAACAGTCATTCATCGTCAAATAATTTTCTCAACTAGTCATTTTTCCAACTACTTCGGTTCTTACTGCTAGAAACCTACTTTTAATGCATACGAGTCTAACCTAGATCACCTGCTCAAGACATCAAATAAAAGTGAAGTGAACACTTATCATTTCTAAGATTTCATACTAAGGCACACAATCTGACCATTTCATTCAGACTATTCTTTGTTACCACAAAAATAGATTTGTTTACTAACACAACACATATAAATAAATTTCAGTGAACTTTTTTTAAATAACAGGAATTAGCTAACACAACACATGCATGCACACACCCCCAAACTTAAAATATGTATTGTCCTCAATGAAAAATAAGTATAAAGAATAAGAGAGAGGAACAACAATATTATGCATGGGGAGTATCATTCGCCGTCAATTTTAAAGACAACATCGTTACATGTAGTGATGTATGTTGCGACGCTCATTGCCACCAGATTTCTACCTTGATTTTCTTCATGAGAGAGTCGCAATGTGAAAGCGTTGGTGTCACGGCGCGCTCGGCTCCACATTACGACTCTAAAGAACTGACATTGGGATGCGCAATGACTGAACGATTCTTCCTCATTGTTATTCTATAGCGCGTTGTGACACTCCTAGGGGAGTCGTGACGCAATGTCATACATTTGATGGTGCAGAATTATGATGTCTTTAATGCTCCATTTGTGTTATTTCGTGTAAAAACAACATGTAAAATTCAAACACACAATATGTCATGCAATAAACATACGGGAAATTAATATTAAAAATTTGAAAATGAGCAAAAATAAAAATTTTATGTAGGTTGCCTCCCTGCTAGGGCAGCGTTTAACGTCTTCAGCCAGATGTAACCACTCAATTGGTCATAGTGGTTCCCTTGTAAGCTTAGTTGACTGAGATAGATCCTCCTATATGTCCATTGAATTTCACGATTTGAGGGTTTTGCTGTGAAGTTCTGTCCATGTAATGTCCCCTCGGGGTCTATCACCATTTCAGCAAATATCCCTAAGCATGAATCAATCTTTACGGAAGGTGGTGGGTCTACGAATCAATCTTTACGGAAGGTGTTGGGTCATAAAAATACATATTAAACCGTTCTATTTTCTTATTTGCACTTAGTGTCTACTGTGGCTTTAGTTCAGAGAGATCATTATGGTGATCCATGTTGTCAATTTTTGGACTTTCATCTCCAAAATTTTCTATCCTATGGCACTCTTCATCATCTTACGGACATGACATGGCTTTGAAAACATGAAAAGTCACCTCTTGATCTTGCACTAGCATAGTCAGCTCACCCTTCTGCACGTCAATCAAATTTCTGCCTGTTGTTAAGAAGAGTCATCCGAGAATGATGGGAACTTCATTGTCTTCCTCCATGTCAAAAACTATGAAGTCCGTAGGGAATACAAATTTGTCCACTTTTACCAGTACGACTTTTTTTTTCCGCAAGGATAAGTGAAAGATCTATCTGCCAGCTGCAGCGTAACAGTAGTTGGTATCGCCTCTCCGAAACCAAATTTCTGGTAAATGGATATCGGTATTAGGTTGATGATTGCACCCAAATAACACAAAGCTTTACCAAAGTAGTTGTTACCAATGGTACATGGTTTGGTAAAGCTACAAGGATCCTTCAACTTTGGTCGCATCTTCTTCTGTAGGATTGCAATACATTCCTCGGTGAGGGTCATAGTTTCAAACTAGCCCAGCTTTATTTTCCTTGATAGGATGTCTTTCAGAAACTTCACATAGCTGGGCATTTGCTCTAATGCCTCGGTGAAATGAATGTTGATATATAGTTTCTTGAAGATCTCCAAGAATCTTGAAAACTATTTATCTAGCTTGGGTTGCTACAAACCCTAAGGGAATGGAAGAGGTGGATGTTTTTTCGGGCTTGCCTAATTTTTATTTCCTTCATTTCTTCTATTTTCTTTGGTAGGCTCTGCCTCATTCTCTTTAGGCTGCTGTAACTCAATATCTTTATTGATGAAAGTCTCGCTTTCCAGTGTGATAGCCTTGCAAGATTCACTATTATGGCCCATTAGATTAGGTTATGTATCACTCGGGAGTATACCTAATGGTCTGTAGTGCTTCCCACTTGCCAATTGTCCTAGTTGACTCTCCAGTGTCTTCAAGGATGCTGTTTGACTCTGAAAACAAGGTTTCATATTTGGCTTCTTGCTTTTTGAGCATCTCAGCAAGCAAGTCCTCTATTCTTCACTTTTTCTCATACCCTTATCCTTAATTGTTCCTTTCTTGTGGTCCCTATTCAGAAGTATTGTTCTATGCAAAGGTAAGGTGGTCTTTCCAGGCATAATTGTAGCTGTTTGAATATGGGTTGTGGTCTGGCTTGTTGAAGTTGTTCACATAGTTGACAGACTCATTATATTAAGTGTGTGTTTCCTCATTCTGTCCTCGTATATAACTTGTTCTTGTGGCCCCAACTCTTTTTATATCTTACATACTCAGGACCTCTAGGCATTTGTAGATTTGGTCAAGCTTGGCATTTACCGCTGTATTAAGCCCAACCTCATGGACACCTACTACTTGTTGGGGGTATATTGGCCACACAAATTTTTTTTAGCCATTTCTTCTAAAAGATCCATACTTGGTGTTCCTCTTTTCCCATTAGTGCACCACCAACGGCTGCATCCACTGTGGACATCATCATCCCATTAAGCCCATTACAGAAAGTCTATACCTGAAGCCATTTGGAAATCTAGTGATGTGGGTACTTCCGTAGCCGCTCCTTGTACCTTTCTCATGCCTCGTAAAAAGTTTCAAAATCATATTGCAAGAAGGATGTGATGTCATTTCTCAATTTTACAGTTTTAGCTGGTGGAAAATATTTTACGAGGAACTTTGTTGCTAAATCTTCCCACGTCAGGATAGACCCTGTTGGTAGTGAGTTGATCCATCCCTTTGCTCTATCTCTTAAGGAGTATGGAAAAGCTCGCAACCGCATTGCTTCCTTTGCCCCTCGGTTGTAATTAAATATGTCGTACATTTTCAGGAAGTTACAGATGTGGGTGTTTGGATCTTCAAGTGCACCACCCCCAAACTACACCGACTGCTGAATAATCTGAATGCATGTCTTGATATCACATGTGTATGCGGGCATGGGTGGCAGGGTAATTTAGGAGATGAAACCTTCAACCACTGGAATTGTCCTGTTTCGAATGGGAATTAGTGGTGTTTTTTTCGAGGGTTCAGGTTCCCTATTTTTCATGTTGTGTTATGCCTCTTGATTTTCTCGCTTATCTCTTCTCAACTGCTGGAGAGTTCTCTTGATTTCTGAGTCAAGCGAAAGGAGTTCACAGCTTCGACTTCTTCTCATGTATTTGCCCAAGAACCTGAAATAGATTTTTTTAAAAATGAAAAAAATAAATAAAACACTGAGATAAAAAGTAAAGTATATAGTCTCAAAATTCACAATGAAAGAAAAATAAGTCCCCAGTAACGGTGCCAAAAATCCTAATCACGATATTTACACGTTACGCAAGTGCACGTATCGCTCAAATAATATATAAGATATCGATCCCATGGGGACTTATAACGTACGTTACTAATTATTGAAACTAACTACTTACGAGTATGTAATTGAAATTTAAATGTGATTATTGGTTGAGATGATTATAACTAAAGCACTTAAATAAAACTATGATAAATTCCAAAGGAAATCAATGAAGAGAAAACATCCAGGGTTGTGAATCCGCCCATTATTATTCTAAAGATGAATTGGTTTTCCTATACTTGTGTAATATATTCGCTCATTAACCTGGAACACTAAGATACCCACAAGCCTATTTCGATGGTCATGCGCAAACAGTCAGAATACAATAATAAACTATATTTCTATGTCAATTAATTCTAAATTCTTTAAGAATAAATTTCAAATACGACTACATCTGCCCAACAGGTATATTTCTATCATATAATGAAATCCTAAGATAAGATCGTGTGCTATTGAATTTAAGACTAAACTTAAAATCCTTTTGTCAAGTTAATCTAAGTTTACCACATCAATCATATTGGTGATCAAGCAACAAGAAGCTTTAAGATCAAGATTCAATAAACAAGCCAAAATATAACACCAGATATAAGAAAACTCAATTCATTAACTCATAAAATATGGGTTTCATCACAACCCTAAATTATTGATTTAGTTATTACATATGCTCATAAACTCTAAATAAATATTCCACTATAAAAAAAACATTAAAGAGTTAAAAGGAAGAAGAAATCTGTCGAGATCGTCAATCCTTCGCTTCTTCTTGTTGAGTTTCTGAGTGGTGATCATTTGATGTGCTTTATTTTATCTCCAAAATCACCTTAGAAATTCTAAAATTAGGGTATGAAGGTATCCCTTCATTTTTGGATGAATTTTAGCTTATATAAGAAGTCTTATGCGTGGTTCATTTTCAAGGAAGATTCTAAAAACACTCCCAGCATTGCGACACACATTAGTTTACATCACGACTCTCTCCATTTTTTTATTGGCACATCACGACGTGCCTTGGTGAGCGTAGCGACGCGCGAGCTTTAATTTTGGCAGCTCTCTAGATGAAATTTCAACTTGCGCGCGTCGTTACGCACAAACCAACAACGAGACATGGGTTTTGAGTCTGAATTTTGCTTGATTTGCTCTGTATTTTTCCGTTTTCATCCATCGTTTTCATTGAGTCTCGATATTTAATAGAATTATAGAATCTAGTAACTTTGGCATAAGTTTAAGTATTTTGATTTTTCTGTAAATTAGATTTTTTTCCAATTATTTTTTTGTTTATTAACTTATAGAATAAATTACGAAAACATTGAAAAAATTTATTATTTTTTTTAACATCTGTTGACGATTGTTTTTCGTTCCAGGTTAATATGAGAGTTTTACCCCTCAAACCAAACCTCCTTCAACAATGAATTTATTTGGTTAGTAGGAAACTAAATGGAAACTCAGCAAGCAGATAGATACATCACAAAGGCAAGAATTTACGTGGTTCGGCAGAAACTGACTTCAACCTATGTCCACGAGAGAAAAAATGTGTATTTTATTGCTACAACTAATTACTTTCATGATCAATTTCATAACTTCGTTCATGATGAACATATTGATACTCAGGTGATATGCGATGAAGATGATAAACTCATCAAAGGCTTATCCCATCAACTGCTACCAATACACGTGTTCCATATGGGATGTTGTCCCTGAGGGATCTTAAATCCCTTGCTACAACTTTACTTCAGTAAGGCCATTGAGAAGCTCTGACCTGATATTAATAAACATAATAAGATCTCAGTGTTGGAAGTGTTCAATCAAAGTCCCAAGGATCACAAAACATGCATAAAAAACCACATATGAATACATCAAAGGAGGTGGCGGAATCAACTCACATTGAATTCGGTTTTGATGGATGAAGAACAAGATGCGTTTTTAAGCTCCCTCCAAGCTCGGCAATGGCTTCTCCTTGCAGTGGGCTGTGCGATTTTGCTCCTCCTTGAACCTCCAAGAATCGGCCATGCATGAACTCCATTAAAGCTCCAAGCTTTGAGATTCCATGCTCACAAACTCACTTCCCTATCACCTTTGTATCACTCCTAGAGTGTGCTAGCACTAAGTTCTTCTTCAATTTGCTTCTCAAAAATTCGGTGGAACCAGAAATTTTTCAAGCAAAAACGGCAGTGAAGCCGAGAGAGAGAAGGGAAAAAGAAGAGGGAAAAAGAGGGAGAGAAGAAAACCGAGTACTGTGCGTGTGAAGAGAGAGAAAAAGGTTTTAATATATATATATTTTTATTTTCTATTTACCAAGTAAATTAAAAATAAAACATATATCTTACCTTTTATTTCAAAAGTCAAAAGTTAAAAACAATAAAGCTTTTCCATCATTTCAACTTTTAACTTTAAGTCACATCACATCTATTCACTTTAATAAAGTGACATATTGTCAAGTCACATCACTCAAAGTGACAATTGATTTGACGATTGACGCGACTAGCGATTTGACGCTTGATGTGACTCGCGTGCCGCGTTCGAATTCGAAATGCGAATGCGCTCGCAATCACTCTCGGGCTCGGGTTCGCTAATTCCAAATTAACGAATTTCCGTCACGTCGTAATTAAGTGATTACGCCTAGCGAATTCACTATTCACGTCGCTAACGAATTAATTCTAAATTAATTCGTTCGCCCGAATTAAAATCTAATTTTAATTCCGCGTCGAAATCCAATTTCGATTAATATATCGAATATATTAATTTTATCGATTAATTCCAAATTAATCATTCTCTCTCTTTAATTAATATTTTATCCCAGATAAATATCTCCGCAATTAATCCCAGATTAATTTTCTCTCTCATCGAATTAATCCCAGATTAATCTATCTCTCTCTTCTAATTAATCCCAGATTAATCAAAGTGCGAGTAATACGTCATCGGTGAATCTTCAGGAACCGACCCATGAGATCTCCGGATATGTTGGCAGTAAATACGATCGTCGGACTGTCCGAACACGTAAGTACCTCGTACTACGTTTATATCGACTTACAAGACAAGGTTAGCCTCTAGCAAAACGCCATGCCTACCCAATTCTCCAGAAATATTCTTACAGGAATATATAGATCTGTATCAAGCGTAGTATACCGTAGTATTGTGTATATCGGCCCAGTATCGGATAATCACGTGCTAGGGCTGGGGCTGGATAAGTGTCTGCCCCGTCCGAAGCACATGTCGGATGTCTGGTAACATAGTCTCTATAATCGGATATACATGACCTGGTCACAATATCCCGATTGGTTGCGCAACACTCAAGAGCACTAGTACCATATCCTGCGTGACATCAACTCCAATATGACTGAAGTGACACTTCCGTCTCGACATCACACCCAATACACTACGACTCTCTGATAAACCCAGAAGCGGTGTACACAGAACCGGTTAAAGCCCTGTACCACCAAGACCAAAGTCTACCGATTATCGCAAGTATTAGCGATGCAAGTCTCAGGTTAAGACTATACACACCTACCTCGATTTCGGCCTCCCATAGACACATAGTCATAATACCAATGGAATTCCGAGGGGTCTATCCAGAGCGAAGCTGTTTCCCGTACCATCGGTGAAACACAACCTCCTATCGCACTTGCATAAGTATCCAATACTTATATATATGAGAACTATGCCGTTGTGCCCTCACAACACGCACAAGTGCAATACTAGCCTATTCCGCATTATCGATGTCCAGTCTCGATAATACTTCGGCTAGGGATATTTAATGATTAATCCTTCGGGGATTGATACTGTCTCATATCATCTCAATCCAGGAACTAATCATATGGACCTCTCTTCATTTATTCATCTATGGTGATCTAATCACAATGATGAGAGTGCAATTTCCTTGTCACATAGTTAATTTGTACAACAACACCGTGATCTGTACAAATAGTGACGCTATGGGTCATATTATCCAACAATCTCCCACTTGGCACATAGCCAGTCACTCGAGTGTCTAACACCCGAACTATGTACAATTCGCTCAAATTTCTGAGGAAATGTTTTCGTCAGCGGATTTGCTTAATTATCGTCTGACGCGATTTACACGATCATCACATCGCCACGATGTATGATCCGAACGAATCAGATGATATAGAAGTATATATCTGGATCGTCGATGAGACCTTTAATTCTTTAGCCTGTGCTGACGCCTAGCTCAGCTGCTAACAGAACTATATCTAATCTAATTAGATTTATTATCGATCCAAATGGCTTCTTTGATTGCTGCCTTAGCTGCACAATAATCCGTATTTGTTGTTAATTCGGCAACAGTTATCTTGCTCGAAGATTTCCAGCTCACTGTCCCAGTGTTCAAACTTTATAGTACTGTAATATTTACCGGTTTGGAAACTTGCAGCAGTGATCCCAGTCACTTCAAGTTCTCCATCTCCATAGTTTAAGACAACATCTTTAGTTCTCTCAGATACTAACAGATGTTCTTAATCTTCAATCCAGTGACTATCACTTGGATTGACCCGATTGTGACTCCATATGCTCAAAGCGTATGAGACACCAATACAAGTACATCTTAAATGTACAATTTCTCAGAGAGTGTTACCAACTCCAAATCTAGCCCAGTAGATCTTTATTCCTTGAATAAAGGTTGTTACTCCCCAGAATTCTACGGAGAATTTCTTATGAAAGCAAGCTTTCACCGATCGTTTTATGGGAATTTCATTGTCAGTGCCCTCTCCCACTAACCTCCTTATATACACAAGAATTATTTCGTTTTGAGTCAAATCATAAACTATTTTGATTATTTCAAAACGTCAGTTCCAAGAACCTTATGCTTGCTTCAATCCAAACATATTGATATACATGGAATCCATTTCGGACTCATGACACTTTGTCATAATAGGGAGTCGATACCTCGTATCACTTCCTTTGTTCTTGTGTATTCGAAGATTAATGGTATAGTTTCATCCTTGATGACTATATATGTTCCATTAAATTCAGTGCCTAGAACAGTATTACTCCGATTTTCATCGAGTTATACTGTCCTCCCCACTTACCACTGCATATCGGTATTCCTCTTAGGAAAACCGCATGGAGAGCAACAATCTAATTGTTCTCTAGTGAGGTGTTAAGTACTATACTTATGGTTTCCCTTAGGATAACCAATATTGGCACTTATCCAATTTGGGTCCTTAGTTTGGTATCATCCAAACGTTATGCCTAGCATACCCAAATTGTCAGGAATGAGAAACCTCGTTTCTTTCCTGTTCATATCCTATATGATATCTGTCAAACAGATTATATGGAACCTTATTCTAAATAAGTTTTGCACTGTTAGTACATATCCTATTGAAGAAATGGTAGCTTAAAGCGACTCGTGATTAACCTTATTATGTCTAACAAAATTCGGTTAATCCTGTTCGGACACACCGTCAAAATGACGTGTTCCAAGAGGAGTCCTCATTGAAAGAATACTATACTCTTTCAAGTATACGAGAAACTTACTGCTAAAGTATTTTCCATTACGGTCTTACCGTGGCGGAATAATGCTATAGCCGATCTGTTTTGTATTTTTCGTGTCGAAACTTTAAAGTTTCTGATTTGTGTTCTTCAAAAGAAACACATAACCATAACGTGATGCCACATCCGTTAAGGTCACGAAATATTCATGTTCACATCTAGCCTAGCTAGATATGGGCCCACTAACTTCACCATGAATAGGGCTAATAGATCGGTGGCACTTACACTATTACCAAGTAAATAGTATTTTAGGTACTTTACCTAATAAAATAGATTCGCAGACCTTATTTGAATAGTCAAATCAGTCCTAGTATCCACTCTTCAAAAGTGTGGATATACGAGTCTCGTTAAATTGTGTCCGAGACAACAATGCCACAATAAGTCTCTATTGATCAAATCAATTTAAGCTATTTATTTGTCAATTTATATGTTTGAGATTTTAATTATTATTCAAAATATAAATTCTGTTATTTACATCTAATGTGTTTATCTCAGTATCATCTTTATATAATAAAACACTCAGTGTTCTATAATATAAAGGTTTTATCCGCAACGGATTAAACACTGATAAAGAGATAATGTCTCTAGTCAAACTAGTTACATTATAACAGTTCCTAATTCAAGCATATACCCTAAGGGTAGTTCCTAAACTTAGGTATCTACGGTCGAAACAGCGACTTTCGTCCCGTTTCCGATTCGCAGAGCAATCTCAGCTTGAAGTCAGTATCCTGCTCAAAGCAGATTCTGAATATCAACACATATATTTTATGTACCACACTAAGTATTTAAAATCTAATTTAATACTAGCTGTGAACATAACTAAGACAAACATTTTTAAAGTTAGAGCCTCGCCCTTTCTTTAATTCCTTCGTGTCTTCCATATCCAAATGGTAGTCACTTTGGGATATGTCAATTATCCTTTTCATATTTTAGGAACTTAGGCCAAGCCTTGGTTTTTAGAATATTGAAAGGAATGTGCACCTCGTGCTACATGCCCAATTGCAAACTTTGACTTTACATGAATAGTCAATTAATTCCCCAAGAATTATAAATTGCAATTTTAATACTTCTTAAATCCAAAATTAGATTTATGACAAGTATATTAAATTAAGCATTAAAGTCATCATCACAAAAATCTTCCAAAGATTTTATGCTCTACTTATCTTGCTTAATTTGGGCTAAAGGTATAATAAGTTATTTTATCAAATAAAGTAACCTATTATTTATTCCCAATTTGAAAATTAAATCATTTAAAATATTTTAATCCTAGATTATATTTTAAATATCCAACTTTTCAATTTTATCTTGATTACAATAGTCCAACTATTTTAATCAACGATAAGTGGTACTTTATATATTATAATGATTATAATAGTCCAACTATATAATCAAATATAATCCAAATTAATTAACCTCAATTACATTGATTACTATAATCCAATTATAAAATCAACTGTAAACTGAAATTAATTAATTCAAATATATTGATTAATATAATCCAATTATATATAATCAAGTATAATACAGTCCAACTGTTTAATCAAAACAACAATTTAAATATTAGTCTAACTAACATTTAATCTAATGACGAAATAATTTAAATGAGCGCATATGGCGAGTAATTGAACGAGTATTGCAAATTCAATTCTTGCCTCCCACTATTTTTCGTCGAGTCTCTAACCCTCTGTCGAGTACTCGGGAAACCGTGTTTCCTAGTGGGCTAGGATCCCGTTAAATATCACACAATCTTGACTTTGGCCAACAAATTGTATGATAATTAACTAGGTAGATCTCGAAGATCAATTGGATCTCATCCAACTCCTAGATCCAGTAGGTGGACATCCAAGTCCTAAACATATATCTTATATATGCCTATACATCGAATGTATACCCTAACCTTTTTCCTCTGAATCAACTAGGCCTTGGCTTTGGCACAACAAACCTAGTGATCCCAGTCAAGCGCGGACCCATTGACATGGAAGCTTCGTAATCAATGTCAATGGACAAGAAGTGGTCTTGACTTTGGCCAACAAACCACAACTTGGACACGACACCGATATGGAACAAAGCCTCGTGATTAAAACACATCTTTGATGGACAAGGGCTTGACTTTGGCCAACAACCCCTGCCAATCTCGGATCTTGAGTAAGAATCACTCAATGGAAGGAAAAACGCATGATATTTAACGAGGGTTTTTCGCGTGCAAATTGGCTACCAATTTAATTATCTTTGTTAAGGTCTCATCATCATACACCCTTAAGCATGCATTCTAAACACATAATAAAGCGAGTATGAAAAAAATAATAATGATATGCGGATGGATATTTTACATTGATCCTAGATCAAATCTCTCACTTTCTCTCTCCCGCTAGCACTTGTATTACTTCTACCCGTTACACTACACTTCTAAAGAAACCTCTTTTACATGGAGGGGAATAGGTGAGAAGAGAATACAAAGAAATAGGAGATAAGGCTGGACACGCAGGTCCAATTTAATAAATCAAATTTATTACAATTTCCAAAATCGCCCAACCCGACTAATATCCATCCGATATACATTATTCAAACATCACAACCATGTATTCATACAAGCATGTTATCAATCAATCAATCAAATTAATTAATCTTGAATATTAGTGATCATCCAATGTTCAAACAAAGATTTGATTTTTGTTCGAGTCAAACTCGTTTTGCGAACACGTACTCAAAGTACAATTTCTACGAATTAAATTAAATTACATAATTAAATCCAATTTAATACGTATTTAATTCTAATTCATTATTTAATTCCAAATTAAATATTACACTTTTATTAACGAACCTTTACGACTTAAATTCCAAATTTAATCGCAACGGGTCTCAAAGCCCGACTAACATCTAATGTTTTATTTAATTAAAGTCCAATGGGCTTTTAATTAATTTCTATAGGCGTGGACTTTTGGTCAACTCGGGTCAAACCGAACAACCAAAATCCAATCCGGGAGTTACCCCATAAGCCTTTAAATTAATTTTGGCCCATTAGGCCCAATTAAATAATTAAGGTCCATTAAGTCATAATTGGACCTTTTGGATTCGGTTTTGGGCCTAATTGGATCCAACCAATTTTGCCTAAACCCAACTTTGTTACAACAAAGCCCAAAAGCCCAATTACAACCTAACAAGCCCAATTTCCAAAACTAAGCCCAAATTAATTAACTTATAAAATTCCAAATTTCACAATTAATTAACCTAAGTGTAATACACAATCAATTACCCAATAACATTTCTAAAATATCAATTAGCCTAATTAATCATGCACTTTAACAACCAAATAGTGTCCAACACAATTCAATCAAAATCAAACCCAATTAACATGCTATCAAGTCTCGGCAATTAGGGGTTTTTCAATTCGATTCGGTTTCAATCCAATTGAGTCCACAATCTTAATTTCCCAAATCAATTCAATTCATCCAATGAATTAAACAACAAAAAACAATGAATTTCATGTCCTTAAAGATTCGGCCAAGCCACTTTAAAAGGGAAAAATGTTCCAAATCAAAATCAATCCAATTGAACTTCAAACAACATTAACCAATTGTTTTAAGTCATCCAATGATCAAACAAAACAAAATTACCAAGACATTAGGGTTATCCAATTTCGGCCAAGCCTCCAATTTGGGGAAAAATGAATCCAATCCAATTTCATGAAATTGATCACACACAATCTCAATTAAACATGTTCTAAGCATACTTAAACATCCAATTCAATAAAACATGCTTAAAACACATTTTGCCCAATTTCAAGTTTCATATTCAACCTAAGAATTGGGGAAAATTGATCTAATCCAATTTTCTTGAAATTGATCATGCACAACTTCAATTCAACCTCATTCAAGCATAATGCATCAAACAATTCAACCAAATCATGCCTAAATCGAGTTACCTACCCAATTAAAGTTTTGACAAAAAATTGCAAATTGGGGAAAATCAATCCAATGATTTTTTTTTGTCAAATTGATTACATATATCTCAAATTAGATCATATATAAGCATTCTTAACAATCAATTTGTCATAATCAAGCCAAAATCAAAAAGCCCCAAATTACTCAAGAACCCTAATTCGTTTTCATCATGCATCAAAAGCTCAAGATACCATTGTTAGTGTTCAATCAAAGTCCCAAGGATCACAAACATGCATAAAAAACCACATATGAACACATCAAAGGAGGTGGCGGAATCAACTCACATTGAATTCGGTTTTGATGGATGAAGAACAAGATGCGTTTTTAAGCTCCCTCCAAGCTCGGCAATGGCTTCTCCTTGCAGTGGGCTGTGCGATTTTGCTCCTCCTTGAACCTCAAAGCTCCAAGCTTCCATGCTCACAAACTCACTTCCCTATCACCTTTGTATCACTCCTAGAGTGTGCTAGCACTAAGTCTTCTTCAATTTGCTTCTCAAAAATCGGTGAACCAGAAATTTTTCAAGCAAAAAGGCAGTGAAGCCGAGGAGAAGAAGGGAAAAAGAAGAGGGAAAAGAGAGGGAGAGAAGAGAAACCGAGTACTGTGCATGTGAGAGAGAGAAAAAAGGTTTTAATAAATTATATTTTTTTTTTCTATTTACCAAGTAAATTAAAATAAAACATATATCTTACCTTTTATTTCAAAAGTCAAAAGTTAAAAACAATAAAGCTTTCCATCATTTCAACTTTTAACTTTAAGTCACATCACATCTATTCACTTTAATAAAGTGACATATTGTCAAGTCACATCACTCAAAGTGACAATTGATTTGACGATTGACGCGACTAGCGATTTGACGCTTGATGTGACTCGCGTGCCGCGCTCGAATTCGAAATGCGAATGCGCTCGCAATCACTCTCGGGCTCGGGTTCGCTAATTCCAAATTAACGAATTTTCCGTCGCGTCGTAATTAAGTGATTACGCCTAGCGAATTCACTATTCACGTCGCTAACGAATTAATTCTAAATTAATTCGTTCGCCCGAATTAAAATCTAATTTTAATTCCGCGTCGAAATCCAATTTCGATTAATATATCGAATATATTAATTTTATCGATTAATTCCAAATTAATCGTTCTCTCTCTTTAATTAATATTTTATCCCAGATAAAATATCTCCGCAATTAATCCCAGATTAATTTTCTCTCTCATCGAATTAATCCCAGATTAATTCTATCTCTCTCTTCTAATTAATCCCAGATTAATCAAAGTGCGAGTAATACGTCATCGGTGAATCTTCAGGAACCGACCCATGAGATCTCCGGATATGTTGGCAGTAAATACGATCGTCGGACTGTCCGAACACGTAAGTACCTCGTACTACGTTTATATCGATTTACAAGACAAGGTTAGCCTCTAGCAAAACGCCATGCCTACCCAATTCTCCAGAAATATTCTTACAGGAATATATAGATCTGTATCAAGCGTAGTATACCGTAGTATTGTGTATATCGGCCCAGTATCGGATAATCACGTGCTAGGGCTGGGGCTGGATAAGTGTCTGCCCCGTCCGAAGCACATGTCGGATGTCTGGTAACATAGTCTCTATAATCGGATATACATGACCTGGTCACAATATCCCGATTGGTTGCGCAACACTCAAGAGCACTAGTACCATATCCTGCGTGACATCAACTCCAATATGACTGAAGTGACACTTCCGTCTCGACATCACACCCAATACACTACGACTCTCTGATAAACCCAGAAGCGGTGTACACAGAACCGGTTAAAGCCCTGTACCACCAAGACCAAAGTCTACCGATTATCGCAAGTATTAGCGATGCAAGTCTCAGGTTAAGACTATACACACCTACCTCGATTTCGGCCTCCCATAGACACATAGTCATAATACCAATGGGATTCCGAGGGGTCTATCCAGAGCGAAGCTGTTTCCCGTACCATCGGTGAACACAAACCTCCTATCGCACTTGCATAAGTATCCAATACTTATATATATGAGAACTATGCCGTTGTGCCCTCACAACACGCACAAGTGCAATACTAGCCTATTCCGCATTATCGATGTCCAGTCTCGATAATACTTCGGCTAGGGATATTTAATGATTAATCCTTCGGGGATTGATACTGTCTCATATCATCTCAATCCAGGAACTAATCATATGGACCTCTCTTCATTTATTCATCTATGGTGATCTAATCACAAATGATGAGAGTGCAATTTCCTTGTCACATAGTTAATTTGTACAACAACACCGTGATCTGTACAAATAGTGACGCTATGGGTCATATTATCCAACACTCAGTGGGACTTTCCCGACCCCATGCAATAATAATCACTTAGTCACAAGGGAATGCCCCCTCATTGGGCCAATCGAACATGGCCATGAGGGAGAAACTCTGATCACATATTGACACAATAGAGACTCAGTAGAATGAATCTGACCCCGAGCCAATAGAATCTGAACAGCCCCCGAACAACAATTTAAATCTGAACTATTTTGGACCCGAATATGCTCCCAACACACCCCTAAAAAAAACCCTGATTTGCGCCTATTTTAACAATGGTTCAGGTTTGATTTTTCAATCAAACAGCCCCACAATAGTATTAAAACACCTCCAAATGTTTTCCAATTTTTATGGATTAAAACAAATCAAATCGAACATAAAAACACAACACAAAGTGGCGGCAATGAGCAAAATATGCTTATTACCGTGAGGTAGTGAAAAGAAGGAGAAAAAGTGATTTTTCATTCGACACCAAAAAACCTTTCGTGCTATGTCTCGTAACTAACGGAAACTAGTGTGGGCTAAACTCACAAACTAACCTCTAAACACTTTAGAGAACAATTGACACACAACTATTTTTGAAATTTTTTTCTCTTCCTCTCTTCTTTAAACTCTTGAGAGAAAAGATAAACTAGGGTGGCTTGGGTTTGGAAAAAATGAATTAGGTTAAAAAAGAATAACACTTATCCTTTTATACTTCGAGTTTTATTTTACAAAATAAAACAAAACCCTTCCCCTCCCTATTACACAAGTGTCAGCCAACCTTGACAATTTTTAATAAAATTATGCAAAATCAAATCTTTTATTTAATATCATCATCATGATAAAATATTTTAAAAAATAAGAAAAAGTTATTACCATTTAAATGGTGTAACTTCCATTCCAACCAAAGGGTTTCCAAAATACAATTTTGGAAATTCATAATTTAAAACTTTATTAAATTATACAATTTAATTTAATAACTTATGACAAATATGTTAGGGATATGCCCTATACCCAACTTGTGGATGGGCTATATGTACATGTATTTGCAATATTTTCATTAATTAATAAAATGAAAATCTTTATTATACGTGTCTTACATAAATTATATAAATCATCAAACACTGTAATAAAGCCCTTGGAGTAATAAGATGATAGCTTCCACGCCTTATGAGAATCATTACTCTCAAACGTTCCTAGTAATAGTTTTGTGAATAATCTGGGCGTTGACAAAGCGGAGAGACTAGCATGATGATATGATCCCTCCTTAAGTGGGGTAGCCAATCTCATAGGCTACTAGCGGAGATCCGTCTGTTGGATAATATGACCCATAGCGTCACTATTTGCACAGATCATGTGTTGTTGTAGCAAATTAACTATGTAATAAGGAAATTGCACTCTCATCATTTGTGATTAGATCACCATAGATATATAAATGAAGAGAGGTCCCTATGATTAGTTCCTGGATTGAGATGATATGAGACAGTATCAGTCCACGAAGGATTAATCATTAAATATCCCTAGCCGTAGTATTATCGAGACTGGACATCGATAATGCGGAATAGGCTAGTATTGCACTTGTGTGCGTTGTGAGGGCACAACGACATAGTTCTCATATATATAAGTATTGGATACTTATGCAAGTGCGATAGGAGGTCGTGTTTGTTTCTCCGATGGTACAGGAAACAGCTTCGCTCTGGATAGACCCCGCGGAATCCCATTGGTAGTATGTCTGCGTGTCTATGGGAGGCCGCATCAGGGTAGGTGTATATGATCTTAACCTGAGACTTGCATCGCTAGTACTTGCGACAATCGGTAAACTTTGGTTTTGGTGGTTGGGGGACCTAAACTGGTTCTGTGTTCACCTCTTCTGGGTTTATCAGGAATCGTAGTGTACTGGGTGTGATGTCAAGATGGAAGTGTCACTTCAGACATATGGAGTTGATGATCACGCAGGATACAGAACTAGTGCTCTATAAAAGGTTGCAACCGTCGGGACAATATGACTAGGTCAGTATTGCCCGATTTAAAGAGACTAGTTGCTTGATGTCCGATATATGTTTCGTACGGGGCAGTCACATTTCTAGCCCCAGGCCTAACATGTGATCGTCCGATACTGGATCGATATACGCAATACAATACAATTGTATACTACGCTTGATATAGATCTTAATATTCTTATTAGGATATGTCCGGAGAATTGGGTAGACTTGGTGCTTTGCTAGGAGTCGACCTTGTCTCGTAAATCGGTAGAACGTAGTACTTGGTACGTACGTGATTCGGATACTCCGACGACCGTATTTACTGCCAACTTATCCGGAGATCTCATGGGTCGCTTCCCGATAATCCACCGATGACGCACAACTCGCACTCTTGAATAATCTGGGATTATATAGAAGAGAGAGAGGAAATTAATCTAGGATTAATTACGGAGATATTTTATCTAGGATAAAATATCGTCTAGAGAGAGATAACGATTAATTTGGAATTAATCAATAAAATAATATATTCGATATATTAAACGAAATTAGATTTTGACGCGGAATTAAAATTAGATTTTAATTCGGGCGAACGAATTAATTTAGAATTAATTCGTTAGCGACGTGAATAGTGAATTCGCTAGGCGTAATCATTTAATTACGACGCGACGGAAAAATCGTTAAATTGGAATTAACGAACCCGAGCTCGAGCCCGAGTGTGATTGCGAGCGCATTCGTATTTCGAATTCGAGTGCGGCGACGCAGGTCACATCAAGCGTCAAATCAATCGTCACATCAAGCGTCAAATCAAAAGTCACTTTGAGTGATTGATTGATTTGATTAATTGATTGAGTGAAAGACACTCAACATGTCACTTTATTAAGTTGATATAACTTGATGGACATTGATATTTGAGTGTGGAACACTCAAGCTTATTACATTCAATTTATTTGACTTTTTGAAAGTTAAAATGAATTGGAAAATCATTTAATATTTTTTGAAAATATATAACAAATGATTTACAACTTTTGTAATAACTTAACACTTTCTTTCTCTCTCATTTTGCTCTCTTCTCTCACGCCCAAAACAGAAACATTGGGACTGGTTTTGAACCAGAAAAATGTGAGCTTTAAGGGAAGCTAGAGTGGGTTTTCATGGTGAAAATTCAAGTGCTAGCACACTTACGAGTCTTGCGAAGGTGGTAGGGAGGTTCGCCCATGAGCCGGGATCCATCAGACGAAGCTCGGAGCTCCGTTTCTCAGCTCAAAATTCTGATTTGGTGGACAGTGGACTGTTGCAGTGGCGTGAGCAAGGCAGTGCGTTTTTGGCCTTCATTCGTCTCCAAATCGACTCAACCGATCGATGTGAGTATTCCGCTATCTCCATTGATGTATTCATGCATGATTTTTTATTGCTTGTTTGATCTTGGGACCTTAATAAAAACCAACACCGTCCGCTTGGTGTATCACATGTGTTTGTGAGAACTTTCATGTGTCGATTGTATGACTTGTCCTTAGACTTGAGGTCTTTACAATCTTATGTGTAGATCAAATTACTTTGACATTCTCCTTCCCGGTTCAAAGATCCAGTCATAAGGGTATGATTGGGTCATTTGTTGAAACACATGAAGTTTGTAAAGATACAACAGAGAATCGCCACTCTCTCGGATAATATTTTCTTATAAGAGTAGTATTCCAGTTCGCGGGTTGATATGTGTGATCAGTGCTTGAGACTGTGGCCGCATCGGAAGAATCATGTGAGATTCTTGGGTTAGCACGATTCATGACACTATCAACATCATACCTTTGACTATATGGGTAGACACTTTCCATAACCTAGGTCAAACGGTGGGGATACAGTGAGGTGATGGACCGTATTATATATAAATCGCATACATAATGGGTATATATATCTTTCCTTCTCATTTGGGGGCCTTGGCATGTTGCTAGATGTCAACCTTGGTCATTGAAATCGAACGACCATCTGATCGGAGGATAATTTATTTTCGATTAAATTATCACGATTCATTTCATGTCCAAATTGAGGGGAACCCAAAAGGTCACACACAACAAAGTCGAAATCAATGGTTAACAGTGCACAATATAAATTTAACACCATATATGATTGCTGTAGGAATTGTTCATAAATGGTTCAATGTGTTTAATTATTGAAAATATCATTTATGAGGTTCCAAAGTGGCTTAGGTATTGGTGAATGACGATAGAGGCACTTTGGGAATTGGAAAAATGAATAAGAAAAAAAAAATCTGTGTTTTTTAATTTTATTATTTATTTGTTTTGAATTCCAATTCTGCCCAAACACTTATTAGGGTTTTATAATCTCATTAAACCACTATATTAAGATCCAATGGATAATATTTAATTAGCATTTATCCCACATCAGATTCTTAATTAATTTTATTGTCTTTAGAGCACCTATTTAAACCCAAAGAATTCTTTACAAATATTTACAACAAAACCTTTCATATATTGGGTTTATATAAGTGAGTAACTCTAAAGTTTAAGAGTAAGCCACTGATTTTGAGGATCCTTAAGTCTAATTGATGAGAAGAATCTCAAGTTAAAAGTTTTAAGGTATTTGCCTAGGCTAGCACTAAGGGCAAAATACCCGTGCACTCAATGCGTAGTCACGCCGTTGAGTTTTGGCTTTGGTGTGTGCACCTTTGGAGGCCACACACTTGGGTGGCTCTTTGGAACATAGAATAGCTTGCTGAGTTCGAGACAAGCTTGTAGATTGGAGGGAGGACTGGAGAAGTCTTCGGTTCAAGTAAGTCTTTTTCTTTATTTATTTTAATTAGAGTTCTTATGATAGTTAACATGTTTAGGTTTATGTTCTTTGCATGTTTTAAGAGTTTTTATGCTTAGAATATATAGTAACATGCCTAGGCTTGTAGAATAATCAAAACAAATGGGGCTTGGGCAAACGGATAGCGGCATCATAATTTTTAATTTTCTGCTGCGTACTCGCGGCTGCTTCCCAACAGTGGTATCAGAGCACCGTTTGTGTTTTGATTAGTTTTCTCTCATTTGAACTCGCAATTGGCTGTGTAAGAGCTCGTTAGAAAGCTAACACCCTGAACTTACTTTTAGGCACAAGTTTTACATGATTTGGTTAAGATTTGAATTGTGAAATTGCATTTAAAGTTCACGCATCTGTAAAAAATGTGAATACTAAATTTATTTGATTAAAATAAAATGCAATATCATAATTAAATATTAATCAAAGTTATTTAATGCCTAAAATAAATACAACATATTAAAACTTATAAGCTTGATGATTCTATGTATGATTATGTTGGACAATTATGACCCATAGCGTCACTATTTGTATAGATCATGGTGTTGTTGTACAAATTAACTATGTGACAAAGGAGATTGCACTCTTATCATTTGTGATTAGATCACCAAGATGTATAAATGATAGGAGGTCCTTATGATTTGTTCCTGGATTGAGAATGATATGAGACAGTATCAATCCACGAAGGATAAATCATTAAATATCCCTAGTCAGAGTATTATCGAGATCTGACATCGATAAATACGTAAAAGACTAGTATTACACTTATGCGCGTTGTGAGGGCACAATGGCATAGTTCTCATATATTTGGGTATATGATACTCATGCAAGTGTAATAGGAGGTTGTGTTTTACCGATGGTACGGGAAACAGCTTCGCTCTGGATAGACCCCCTTCGAAATTCCATTGGTAGTATGACTATATGTCTATGGAAGTCCGATATCAGGGTAGGTGTATTCGGTCTTAACCTGAGACTTGCGAAAATTAATATACTTTGGTTGTGGTCGTCCAGGGCTTTAACAGGTTCTGTGTATGCCTTTGTTGGGTATATTGAGAATCATAGTCTGTTGGGTGTGATGTCGATAAGGAAGTGTCACTCCAGTCATATGGAGTTGATGATCGCGTTGGGATACAGAACTAGTTCTCTAAAAAGGTTGCAACCGTCGGGATAATATGACTTGGTCATGATTATCCGATAATAAAGAGACTAGTTGCTCGTAATTCGATATATACTTCGTACGGGGCAGACACTATACCAGCCCTAGGCCATGCATGTAATCATCCGATACTGGATCGAAATACACAATACTACGTATACTACGCCTGATATAGATCCTTATATTCCTGTAAGGATATTTCTGGAGAATTGGGTAGGCATGGCGCTTTGCTAGAAGCCAACCTTGTTTTGTAAATCGGTATAAACGTAGTACTAGGTACTTACGTGTTCGGATAGTCCGACGACCGAATTTACTGCCAATATATCCGGGGATCTCATGGGTCGCTTCCCGAAGATTCACCGATGACGTATGACTCACACTTTAATTAATCTGGGATTAATTAGATGAGAGAGAAAATTAATTTGGGATTAATTGCGGAGATATTTTATCTGGGATAAAATATCATTTAAAGAGAGAGAATGATTAATTTGGAATTAATTGAAAAATTAATATATTAGATATATTAAACGAAATTGGATTTCGACGCGGAATTAAAATTAGATTTTAATTCGGGCGAACGAATTAAATTAGAATTAATTCATTAGCGACGTGAATAATGATTTCGCTAGGCATAATCATTTAATTACCCTAAAGTCTTGGAATTTTGATTTTTGATTCATTGGATGAGTTAGAATCATGTTGGGGATATTTATTTAATGTTTAATTTGATTCAATTGGATTGGATTTGAAATTGGATATAAAATCCCCACAAAGCCGAGACATAAAGCATGTATTGGGTTTGATTTTTGTTAAATTTTGTTGGATATGATTTAATGATGATAAGCATGATTAATTAGGCTAATTGATGTTTTAGAAATGTTAATTGGGTAATTAATTATGTTATACACTTTGTGTAATTAAATTGGGAATTTGGAATTTGGTAATTTAATTATATTGGGCCTTAAAATTGGATTTGGGCTTGTAATGTTGTTATTGGGCTTATTGGGCATGGTTGTACCAAGATGGGTTTAGGCAAAATTGGTTGGATCCAATTAGGCCCAAAACCGCATCCATAAAGCCCAAATACGACAAATGGACCTTTAAAGTTTAATTGGGCCTAATAGGCCAAAATTGATTTATGGGCTTATGGGGTAATTCCCGGATTGGACTTTGGTTATCGGTTTGACCCGAGTTGACCAAAAGTCCACGCCTTAAGAAATTAATTAACAGCCCATTGGACTTTAATTAAATTGACGTTGGACGTTAATCGGGCTTGAGACCCGTAACGATTAAATTTGGAATTTAAGTTGTAAAAGGTTTATTAATAAAGTGTAGTATTTAATCAGGAATTAAATAGTGAATTAGTATTAAATACAAATTGAATTGGATTTAATTTTGTAGTTTAATTTAATTCAAGAATTCGTACTTTGAGTACTTGTTCGCAAAAACGAGTCTGACTCGAACAAAATCAAATCGTTGTTTGAACATTGGATGGTCACTAATTATCAGATTAATTATTTTGATTAGATTGATTGATAACATGCTTGTGTGAATACATGGTTGCGATGCATGAATAATGTATATCGGATGGATATTAGATGGGTGGGGCAATTTTAGAAATTGTTGTAATAAATTTGATTTATTAATTGGACCTGTGTGTCCAGCCTTATTACCTCATTATTCTTTGTATTCTCTTCTCACTTATTCCCCTCAATGTAAATGAGGTTTCTTTAGAAGTGTAGTGTAACAGGTAGAAGTAATACATGTGCTAGCGGGAGAGAGAAATGGAGAGATTTGATCTAGGATCATTGTGTAAAGTATCCATCCGCATATCATTATTATTTTATTTATACGCACTTTATTATGTGTTTAGAATGCATGTTTAAGGGTGTATGATGATGAGACCTTAACAAAGATAATAAATTGGTTTCCAATTTGCACGCGAAAAACCCCCGCTACATATTAAGCGTTTTTCCTTCCATTGTGTGATTCTCACTCAAGATCCGAGACTGGCATTGGTTTGTTGGCCAAAGTCAAGGCCTTTGTCTGTCGAGGATGTGTTTGAATCACAAAGGCTTTGTTCCATATTGGTGTCTTTTCCAAGTTGTGGTTTGTTGGCCAAAGTCAAGACCACTTCTTGTCCATCGACATTGATTATGAAGCTTTCCATGGTCAATGGGTCGCGCTTGACTGGGATCACTAAGTTTGTTGTGCAAAGCCAAGGCTTAGTTGATTCAGAGGAAAAAAGTTAGGTAATATATTGGATATATTGTCATATATAAGATATATGTTTCGGACTTGGATGTCCCCCTACTGGATCTAGGAATTGGATTGGATCCAATTGATCTTAGCGATCTACCTAGTTAAATATCATGCAATTTGTTGGCCAAAGTAAAGGTTGTGTGATATTTAACGGGATCCTAGCCCACTAGGAAACACGGTTTCCCAAGTACTCGACGGAGGGTTAGAGGCTCGCCGAAAAATAGTGGGAGGCAAGAATTGAATTTGCAATATTCGTTTAATTACTTGCCATACGCACTCAATCAAATATCATTCGTCAAATAAATTAAATGTTAGTTGGACTAATATTTAAATCGTTGTTTTATTAAATAGTTGGACTATATTCAAACAATTTAATTATAGTTGATTAAATTGTTTGACTATTGTAATCATTATAATAAATAGTACCTAAATCGTTGATTAAATAGTTGGACTATTAAAATCAAGATAGAATTGAAAGATTGACATTTAAAACATGATCCTAGGGAAAATGTATTTAAATGGTTTAATTTTCAAATTGGGAATAAAAAATTCAGGATGGTCCTGGAAAATAATAAGTTACTTTATTAGATAAAATAACATGTTAAGCCTAAGCCCGGAGTTAAGAAAACAGTAGAGCATAATCTTTAGAAGATCATGTGATGATAACTTAAGTGCTTAATCCATTAAGCTTGACGCAGTAGACTCCTTAACTTCTGAATCAGAACTAAGGATTAGATCCTTAAAGTATGATAAAGAAATTGAAGGATCTTCATAAATCTATACTTAGATTTTAGAAGTACTGAAATTGCAATTGATAACTTTTGGAGAGTTAATGACTATTCTCAATGAGATAAAATCAAAGTTTGCAATAAGGCAAGTAGCGTAAGGAGCACCTTATTTCGACATTCCAGAATCCCTAGGCTAGGCCGAACGCTTCTGAGTGTTGAAATGGGCAAAGACAAAATCATTATAATCTTATAGGAAGATAAAAGGACATATCCCAAAATATCTGCCTAAATTGTGGCAAACGGGATCGCGGAAGCGTTCTGCCGTTTGGACAATGCAGACATGAAGGAATTGAAGAACGAGCAAGGCTCCGACTTCAAATATGTTTGTCATATTTATGTTCACTACTAGTATTAAAATTAGATTTTAAATACTTAGTGTGGTACATAAATATATACTGGTGTTCAGAATCTGCTATGATCAGTATACTGACTTCAGATTGAGATTTAATCTGCGAATTGAAAACGGGACGAAAGTCGCTGTTTTAACCGTAGATACCTGAGTTTAGGAACTACCCTTCCGGTGTGTACCTAAATTTGGAAACTGTTGTAATGTAACTAGTTTTACTAGAAACATTATCTTTATATCAGTGTTTAATCCGTTGCGGATTTACCTTTATATTCTAGAACACTAAAGTGTTTTATTTTATAAAGATGATATTGAGATAAACACATTAGATATGAATAACAGAATTTATATTTTGAATATAAATAAATCTCAAACATATAACATGACAAACAAACAGCTCAAACTGATTTGATAAGAAGAAACTCTATTGTGGCATTGTTGTCAGGGACACAATCTAAACAAGACTCGTATATCCACACTTTTGAAGAGTGGATACTAGGACTAATTTTATCCTAATCAAATAAAGTCTACGAATCTAGTTTATTGGGCAAAGTGCCTAAAACACCTTTACTTGGTAAATGTGTAAATACCACCGATCTGTTAGCCCTAGTTCATAGTGAAGCAAGTGGGCCCATGTCTAGCTAGGCTAGATGTGGATATGAATATTTCGTGACATTTACGGATGTGGCATCGCATTGTGGTTACGTGTTTCTTTTGAAACATAGATAGGAAACTTTTACAGTTTTCGACGCGAAATAGACAAACAGATCAGCTAAAGTATTAAATCGTCAAAGTTAGACTATGATGAAAATAATTAAGCAATAACTTTCTAATATAATTGAAAGAGTATAGTATTCTTTCAAAGAGGACTCCTCATGGAACACGTCATTCTGACGGTGTGTCCGAACAGAGTAATCGAATTTTGTTGGACATGATAAGGTTAATCATGAGTCGTTCTGAGCTACCATTTCCTTCAACGGATACGCTTTAACAGTGCAGAACTTATTTTGAAGAAGGTTCCATAAAAATCTGTTTGACAGATTTCATATTAGATATGAACAGGAAAGAAACTAGGTTTCTCATTCCTGATAATTTGGGAATGCTAGGCATATGTTTGGATGATACCAAACTAAAACCAAAATTGGACAAATGCCAATTGTAGGTTATCCTAGAGATACCAAAGTATAGTACTTATACAACTCACAAGAGAACAATTATATTGTTGCTCGCCATGTGGTTTTCCTAAGAGGAATACCGATATGCAGTGGTAAGTGGGAGGATAGTAAAACTCGATGAAAATCGGAGTAATACTATTCCAGGCACCGATTCCTTAATGGAACATATATAGTTCATCAACGATGAAACTATACCATTAATCTTCGAATACACAAGAACCGCGTATGTCAGAGAGAGTCAGAAAACAACATGGGGTATGGGTTTCTGATCTCACCTCGTAAAGATGTCAATCTTCTGGGGAATACCAACTGACTACGTATGAGGAAGTGATACAAGGTATCGACTCCCTAATTATGGCAAAGTGCCATGAATCCGAAATGGATTCCATGTATAACAACTTAGTTTGGACACTAGTTGTTGTACCACAAGGCATTGTGCCTATTGGTACTATATGAGTCTTCAAGGAAGACATACATGGATGGCAACATACCAACGTATAAAGCTAGGCTTTTAGCGGAAAGGTATCGTTATCAACATTGTGTTGATTACGATTCAACCCTTTACCTACTGCCACGGTGAATCCATTTGGATAATGCTTGCTAATGCTGCATGTTTCATTTATGAAATATGACAGCTTTACGGGAAAATCGCTTTCCTGAAAAGGAAACCTTTTGGAGGATGTTTACCACATCCTGTCGGTTTTGTCGTACCAAAACTAGCAAACAAGGTTTGCAGGTTATTCGATCCACTTTTGGATTGAAGCAAGCATTAGGTTCTTAGAATTGTCGTTTTGATTTAATCATAATGGTTTATGATTTAATTCAAAACGAAAATGATTCTTGTGTATATAAGAGGGTTAGTGGGAGCGCACTGACAGTGGCTGTCCTATATAAATAATGATAATATATGTCATTTCTTGGAAATGATATTCCCATAATAAAATCGGTGAAAGCTTGGCTTTCATGAAACTCACCGAGAAATCGTACATTGAAAAATGTACGCGACCTGATGTCTCATACGCTCTGAGCATATGGAGTCACAATCAGGCCAATCCAAGTGATAGTCACTGGATTGATGTTAAGAACATACTTAGTATCTTAGAGATCTAAGGATGCTGTCTTAAACTATGGAGATGGAGAACTTGAAGTGACTGTGATCACTATTGCAAGTTTCCAAACTGATTAAAGGACTATAAGTCGTAAAATGGTACTATACAGTTTGAATAACGGAACAGTGAGCTGGAAATCTTCCAAGTAAGATACTGTTACCGAATACAAAACAAATGCGGGTTATTGCTGCAACTGAGGCAGCAATAGAAGCTATTTGGGTCGATAAAAAATCTAATTAGATTAGATATAGTTCTGTTAGCAGCTGAGCAAGGCATCGGCACAAGCTAAAGAATTAATGGTCTCATCAATGATCCAGATACACACTTTGATATTCATCTGATTCGTTCGGATCATACATCGTGGCGATGTGATGATTGTATAAATCACATCAGATGATAATCATGCAAATCCGCTGACGAAAGCCTTTTCTCAGCAATTTAAGCCAACCGTACATAGTTCGAGTGTAAGACACTCGAGTGACTAGCTATAGGCTAAGTGGGAGATTGTTTGACAATTATGACCCACAGCGTCACTATTTATACAGATCATGGTGTTGTTGTACAAATTAACTATGTGACAAAGGAGATTGCACTCTTATCATTTGTGATTAGATCACCAAGATGTATAAATGATAGGAGGTCCTTATGATTTGTTCCTGGATTGAGAATGATATGAGACAGTATCAATCCACGAAGGATAAATCATTAAATATCCCTAGTCAGAGTATTATCGAGATCTGACATCGATAAATACGTAAAAGACTAGTATTACACTTATGCGCGTTGTGAGGGCACAATGGCATAGTTCTCATATATTTGGGTATATGATACTCATGCAAGTGTAATAGGAGGTTGTGTTTTACCGATGGTACGGGAAACAGCTTCGCTCTGGATAGACCCCCTTCGAAATTCCATTGGTAGTATGACTATATGTCTATGGAAGTCCGATATCAGGGTAGGTGTATTTGGTCTTAACCTGAGACTTGCACCGCTAATACTTGCGACAATCAATATACTTTGGTTCTGGTCGTCCAAGGCTTTAACAGATTCTGTGTACGCCTCTGCTGGGTATATTGAGAATCGTAGTGTATTGGGTGTGATGTCGAGACCGAACTGTCACTCTAGTAATATGGAGTTGATGATCACGTTGGGATACAGAACTGGTTCTCTAAACAGGTTGCAACTGTCGGGATAATATGACTTGGTCATGATTATCCGATAATAAAGAAATTATTGTTGCTCGTAATCCGATATATGCTTTGTACGGGGCAGACACTATACCATCCCCAGGCCTTGCATGTGATCATCCGATACTGGATCGAAATACGCAATACTGCGTATACTACGCCTGATATAGATCCTTATATTCCTGTAAGGATATTTCTAGAGAATTTGGTAGGCATGGCGCTTTGTTAGAAGCCAACCTTGTCTTGTAAATCGGTATAAACGTAGTACTAGGTACTTATGTGTTCGGATAGTCCGACGACCGAATTTACTGCCAACATATACGGGGATCTCATGGCTCTCTTCCCGATGATTCACCGATGACGTATGACTCGCACTTTAATTAATCTGGGAGTAATTAGATGAGAGAGAAAATTAATCTGGGATTGATTGCAGAGATATTTTATCATGGATTATATATCATTTACAGAAAGAGAACGATTAATTTGGAATTAATCGACAAATTAATGTATTAGATATATTAAACGAATTGGATTTCGACGCGGAATTAAAATTAGATTTTAATTTGGGAGAACGAATTAATTTAGAATTAATTCGTTAGCGACGTGAATAGTGATTTCGCTAGGCATAATCATTTAATTACGTCGCAACGAAAAAATTCGTTAATTTGGAATTAGCGAACCCGTGCCCGGGGTTATTTGCGAGCACATTCGCATTTCGAATTCGAGTGTGGCACGTAAGTCAAATCAAGCGTCAAATCATTAGTCACATCAAGCGTCAAATCGCTAGTCACTTCAAGCGTCAAATCACTTGTCACTTTGAGTGATGTGACTTGACAACTTGATTGACTTGATGTAAGTTGATGTTTGAGTGTGTTACACTCAAGTATGATTGAATGAAATGAATTATACAATTTTATTTGATTTTTAGGTATATCATTCATTAACTTGTTTTTTGAAAATATTACAACACATATTCTCTCCTCTCTCTCTTCTCCTTCACGCCCATGGAGGGGCTGATTTTTCTTCTGGTTTGGCAGCTCACTGCCGAGAGCCAAGAGAAAAATGGGAAGCAAAAGTCGCGATTTTGTGGCAAAATCGGGAGTGCTAGCACACTACGAAGTCATGCGAAGGTGATAGGGATGTCCACCCATGAGCTTGGAATCATTTGACGAAGCTTGGAGCTTGGAAGTTGATCCACAAAGCCGAAAATGGAGGAGACAGTAGCAGCTCACTGCCGAATGCACCAGTGGGCAGAAAAGAAATTTTTTTTGCCTCACGCATCGCTCAACCGATCGATGTGAGTATTCCGCAACTCCGTGATGTATTCGCATATTTATTTCTTGCTTTATAATCGATCCTCGAGACTTAGAGATCTCCAACAGATTAAAATTGGGTGCAAGCATCTATAGACATTCTAAGGAAATAGAGAGTGTATTGCTTATCTCTTTGCAAAGTAATTATTCTGTGATGAACTTAGAAATTTATTACCTTTAAGGCTAATAAATATAAATCACTTGTTTATAATAAAAGACATTATAAAAGATACAAGTGGGGTGGGACCAAGGCGTTAATAAAACTTTCCAAACTAAAGTTAATTTAACCAAAGATATTACTAGAGTTAGATAATGATTTGGTGTCTTCCTTCACTCACTACCTTTTTATAGCCAAAAGGAAAAACTCTGAAGACATCTAGATAATCATTTACTCAAAGATTACCTTAAAGCATATTTAAAATGTTGGACTAATTTGGAGGATCTATTGTTTATTCATGTCACCAAGGCAATTAGAGCCTAAGAGGTAAGGGTATTTAAGAGAGTTCGCTCCACCCTCCCTCTGGGGAATTTTCAATGGAGGAATCCATTTGACAATTATCACTTAAACTTGCTAAAATCCTCAATAATAATTTAAGTCTAAAATTTTCCTCCCATTGTAAAGTATAGACCCAAAGGGCTTAAACCGTATTGGCAAGACTCGGCTTTACCAGACTGACCAATACAAATTTGTCCCTAAATCGTACTATTGACAATGGTTTGACTTTTCAGAGTCATAAGATGCAGCGACCCTTAGGCGTGCTTTTATAACTTAGTGGTAAAGATTGGGTGTCAACAAGGACTAGCATAAGCTACGACATCTTTGATTGCCCAACCCAATGATCAAGGAATTGTGATTTATATCATAAATTGGTTGGGAACCTACCTAATTATCGTATTTTATAACGACCGGCCCTAGTCGGGGTTGTGAAATGATGATAATGGGATCCTTGCTCATAAGAAATCCATCATATTGGGGTTGATGCGATTTGTTTAAAATTTAAAAATAATTGAGTGGGAGCAACTTCATAATATTAAAAGCCAATGTTATTATGAAACAATAATGAAAATATATTCCCAATTTTAACATTCTCTCTTAACAGGTGGGTTAAAATATTTCACAAACATTCAAATGGCAAACAGAATATCACTTTGTTCCATCATTGATGAGAATAAGCTCAAAGGGGACAACTACAATGACTGGTTTAGAAACCTTAAGATTGTCTTACGACAAGAAAATATTTTATATGTTCTTGAAAGACCATTTCCCCCTAAATCCGCAGAAGATGCTGACCAAAATACATTTGATGCTTGGAAGAAACACGTCGATGATGATGAGCAAGCAGTTTTCATAATGCTTGGCTCACGAAGATATGGATGCTCAAACCATCATCTTTCTCTTGAAGGAGTTGTATGCAACTTCCGTTCATACCGTGAGATTCCAAGTGTCATGTGCCTTATTCCAAACAAGGTATAAGGAAGGATCTATTAGTGGATATGTGCTTAAGATGATTGGCGACATTGAAAAATTGGGCAACCTCGGGTTCATCATGGATCATGAGATAGGTCACGGTCTAATTCTTCAGTCCTTACCAAAAGACTTTCTTAACTTTATTATGCAGTTTCATCTGTCTAATAAAGAAGCTACTTTAGCATAATTGCACAATCTGATAAAACAAGCAGTTAAGGACTTGAAACCGGAGATTAAAACATCCGTCATGCTTATGGGTACGGACCTGAAGCCACGAGGCCTAAAGAAAAATAAGGGCAAGGCCAAGGCTCCAGATCACCTAAAGCCCGATGGTAAGGTGGAGAAGAAAAAAGGAAATGGGAAATGTTTCTTTTGTTGAAAGAATGGTCATTGGAAGAAAGACTGCAGATCCTTGAAAGCCAAGGAAGCTAGGGAAGCCTAAGAGGCCAAGAAGCCCAATGCTTCAGGTATGTTGTATATGATTGAACTATATTCTCAAAACTCTAAACCTTCTACTTGGGTGCTTGACACCGGTTGTGGGACTCACTTGTGTAACAATATGCAGGACCTGAGAAACAGTAGGAGACTCTGTCATTGGGAGGTTGACTTACGCATGGGTAATGGAGCAAAATTGGCTGCATTGTGCGTGGGGACTTATTCATTAGTTTTGCCGAATGGTTTAGTTTTAGACTTAGAAGATTGTGTTTATGTACATTCTCTAGTAAAGAACATAATTTCAATTTCTTATTTATGTAATAAAGGCTTTTCATGCCTAATAAGTTGTAATGAATGTTCTATTTATTTCAATGAAATAAATTATGGAGATGGTATTTTGAATAATGTTATCTATGTCTTACAAACTAACAAAGAATGTTCAACCTCTAATATATATAACATTAACTCGAATAATCTCAATGAATCACTACTATTGCACAGTCGCTTAGGTCATATCAATGAAACAAGATTAACTAAGCTACATAAGGATGGGTATTTCAGACCCTTCAAATATGAACCTTATGGAACTTGTGAGTCTTGTTTACTTGGTTAAATGACCAAATTACCCTTCAAAGGTAAAGGATAGCGTGCAGCAGAGACATTAGAACTCATACACTCTGATGTATGCGGACCAATGTCAGTCACCGCTAGAGGTGGATTCTCCTACTTCATTACCTTTATCGATGATCACTCATGATATGGGTATGTGTACCTTATGCGGTACAAATCTGAAGCCTTTGAGAAATTCAAAGACTTCAAAGTTGAAGTAGAAAACCAGCTTAATAAAAGTATTAAGTCACTAAGGTTTGACCGAGGTGGTGAATCCTTAAGCGATGTATTTCAAGATTACTTGAGAGAAAATGGCATTGTTTCCTAGTGGACTCCTCCGGGAACTCCACAACATAATGGGGTTTCCGAAAGGAGAAATCAGATATTATTATATATGGTCCGATCAATGATGCCAGGCACAGATCTACCTATTTTATTTTGGGGTCTTGCTTTAGAAACTGCAACACTACTACTAAACCAAGTTCCTTCCAAGACTGTTAGTTAAACACCATATGAGTTATGGTTTGGGAAACGTCATAGTCTTATTAATCTAAGAGTTTAGGGATGTGACACATATGGTAAGCTATCAAAAACTAACAAATTGGATGATAGGGTAGTTAAATGTAAGTTTGTAGGATATGTCTTGAACTCAAGAGCATACGTGTTCTACGTCCCAAATGAACAAAGAACATTTGTCTTACGAAATGCTAAATTTCTAGAGAATGAATTCCTTCTCAAGAAATATAGTGGGAGTAGACTTGACCTCGATGAGGTACGAGAAGAACAAACTAACATAGAACTAAACCCCAGGCCCCTCAAAAGGGCAGCGACGGAACAACCACAAGGTTATGAACTTAGAAGGTCTAGTAGGGAAAAATGAGCCTCAAAGATATGGTTTCCATATTGATGAGGAACATGATCAGGTCATTGATAATGACGATCCCACCAGTTATAACGAAGCAATACGTGACATTGATTCAGTCAAGGGGGTTGAGGCCCTGAAATCCGAAATAGACTCTATGTATCAGAATCAAGTTTGGGACTTGGTGGATGCACCTGAACGGATAAAACCCAAAGGGTGTAAATGGATTTACAAGCATAAAATTGATGCAGAAGGCAACATCCAAACCTATAAGGCTAGGTTGGTGGCGAAAGGTTATAGACAAATCCAAGGAATTAACTATGACGAAACCTTCTCGCCTGTTGCAATGATAAAGTCCATTCGTTTTTTACTGGCACTAGGTGCACACTTTGATTATGAGATTTGGCAGATGGATGTCAAAACAACTTTTCTTAATGGGAACCTCCTAGAGGAAGTCTATATGACACAACCTGAGAGGTTTGCATCTAAGGATGATCAAAATAAAGTATGCAAGCTTAAACGATCCATTTATGGACTCAAGCAAGCCTCCAGAAGTTGGAATATACGATTTAATGAGACAATCAAAGAATTTGATTTCATCAAAAATGTAGACGAGCCTTGTGTTTATAGGAAAAGTAGTGTGAGTGCTATTGTATTTCTTGTATTATATGTCGATGACATATTAATCATCGGGAATGATATTCCCATGATGCAAGCCACCAAGCAATGGTTATCTCAGAATTTCACCAAGAAAGATTTGGGAGAAGCAACATACATCCTCGGCATTAAGATATACCGTAATAGATCTAAGAGGTTGTTAGGAATTTCTCAATCCACATACATAGATAAAGTTTTGAAAAGATTCAAAATGGAAGATTCCAAAAGAGTTAATTTACCTACTTGTCATGGAATCAAATTATCTAAAGAACAATGTCCACATACTCCTTCAGATAGAGAGAGTATGAGTAGGATCCCTTATGCTTCAGCAATAGGATCGATCATGTACGCCATGCTATGTACAAGACCCGATGTCTCTTATGCTCTTAGCATAACGATAAGGTATCAGGCAAATCCTGATGAGCAACACTGGGCAGTTGTCAAAATAATCCTCAAGTATGTGAGAAGAACTAAGATGTGTTTTTGACATACGGAGATTATTATGAGATGAAATTCATTAGTTACTGTGATGCGAGCTTTCAGACTGATAGAGATGACAGCAGATCGCAAACATGATATCTGTTTACTTTGAATGGTGGAGCTGTCAGTTGGAAAAGCTCAAAGAAGTCAACTACATCGGACTCCACCACTGAAGCCGAGTATATTGCAGCATCTGAGGCAGCTAAAGAAGCAGTCTGGATAAAGAAGTTCATCACGGAGCTGGAAGTGCTTCCCGCGATAAAGAATGGTGTCACGATGTACTGTGACAACACGGGCGCCATTGCTCAATCAAAGGAACCAAGGTCTCACCAGAAATCTAAGATGTACTCAGGCGATTTCATCTCATCAGGGAGATTGTTGAGAGAAAATAAGTTATTATAGAGAAAATACCCACAGAAGATAATCTTGCAGATTCTCAAACTAAAGGGCTAACTCAACAAAAGCATGATAAGCACACCAAGAGTATGGTTTCCAGATTCTTGCTAGTTGGCTATAGTGCAAGTGGGAGATTGTTAGGGATATGCCCTATACCCAACTTGTGGATGGGCTATATGTACATGTATTTGTAATATTTTCATTAATTAATAAAATGACAATCTAGGTGATCTAATCACAAATGATAAGAGTGCAATCTCTTTGTCACATAGTTAATTTGTACAACAACACAATGATCTATACAAATAGTGACGCTATGGGTCATAATTGTCCAACAATCTCTCACTTGGCCTATAGCCAGTCACTGAAGTGTCTACCACCCGAACTATGTATGGTTGGCTCAAATTGCCGAGAAAAGGTTTTCGTCAGCGGATTTTCATGATTATCGTCTGATGCGATTTATTCGATCATCACATCACCACGATGTATGATCGGAACGAATCAGATAAATATCGAAGTATTTATATGGATCGTTGATGAGACCATTAATTCTTTAGCCTGTGGTGAAGCGTAGCTCAGCTGCTAAGAGAACTATATCTAATCTAATTAGATTTTATCGAACCCAGAAGGCTACTATTGCTGCCTCAGCTGCAGCAATAATCCGAATTTGTTGTTTATTCGGTAACAGTATCTTGCTTGGAAGATTTCCAGCTCACTGTATCGTTATTCAAACTGTATAGTACTATTTTTATCGGTTGGGAAACTTGTGGTAGTGATCCTAGTCACTTCAAGTTCTCATTCTCCAAAGTTTAAGACAGCATCCTTAGATCTCTAAGATGCTAACGGATGTTCTTAATATCAATCCAGTGACTATCACTTGGATTGGCCTGTTTGTGAATCATATGCTCAAAGCGTATGAGACACCAGGTCGCGTACATTTTTCAATGTACGATTCCACGGAGAGTTTTTGAAAGACAAGCTTTCGCCGATTATTATGGGAATATCATTTTCAAGAAATGACACATTATCATTATTTATAGGACATCCACTATCAGTGCGCTCCCACTAACCCTCTTATATACACAAGAATGTTTTCGTTTTGAATTAAATAATAAACTATTATGATTACATCAAAA
Source organism: Zanthoxylum bungeanum (assembly GCA_019454045.1). Classification (NCBI taxonomy): domain Eukaryota; kingdom Viridiplantae; phylum Streptophyta; class Magnoliopsida; order Sapindales; family Rutaceae; genus Zanthoxylum; species Zanthoxylum bungeanum. The sequence continues at coordinate 83,986 of SKCR01028308.1, forward strand.
CGACGATTCCAAGAACCTATACTTGCTTCAATCCAACATGGATCGATAAACCTGCAAACCTTGTTTGTTAGTTTTGGTACGACAAAACCGACAGGATGTTATAAACATCCTCCTAAAGGTTTCCTTTTTAGGAAAGCGATTTTCCCGTTTCAGTTGTCATATTTCATAAATGAAACATGCAGCATTAGCAAGCATTATCCAAATGGATTTACCGTGGCAACAGGTAAAAGGTTGAATCGTAATCAACACAATGTTGATAACGATACCTTTCCGCTAAAAGCCTAGCTTTATACGTTGGTATGTTGCCTTCCATGTATGTCTTCCTTGAAGACTTATAAAGTACCAGTAGGCACAATGCCTTGTGGTACATCAACTAGTATCCAAACTTGTTGACATACATGGAATCCATTTCTGACTCATGGCACTTTTCCATAATAGGGAGTCGATACCTTGTATCACTTCCTCATACGTAGTCAGTTGGTATACCTCAAAAGATTGACATCTTTACAAGGTAATATCTGAAACCCATACCCCAGGTTATTTTCTGAATCTCTCCGACTCTCGCGGTTCTTATGTATTCGAAGATTAATGGTAATAGTTACATCATTGATGAACTATTTGTGTTCCATTAAGGATTCGATGCCTTGAATAGTATCACTCTGATTTTCGTCGAGTTTTACTATCCTTCCACTTACCATTGCACATCGGTATTCCTCTCAGGAAAACCGAATGGCGAGCAACAATCCAATTGTTCTCAAGTGAGTTGTATAAGTACAATACTTTGGTATCCCCAGGATATCCTACAATTGGCACTTATCCAATTTGGGTTTTATTTTGGTATCATCCAAACATATGCCAAGCATTCCCAAATTTAACAGGAATGTGAAACCCGGTTCCTTTCCCGTTCATATCTAATATGTTATCTGTCAAACAAATTTTAATGGAACCTTATTCTAAATAAGTTCTGCACTGTTTATGCGTATCCTTTGAAGGTAATGGTAGCTCAGAGCGACTCATGATTAACCTAATCATGTCTAACAAAATTCGGTTACTCGGTTCGGACACACCGTCAAATTGACGTGTTCCGGGAGGAGTCCTCTTTTGAAAGAATACTTTACTCTTTCAAGTATTTTAGAAACTTATTGCTTGAGTATTTTTCATTACGGTCTTACCGTGACGAAATAATACTGTAGCCGATCTGTATGTCTATTTCGTGTCGAAACTGTAAAAGTTTTCGATTTCTGTTCTTCAAAAGAAACACATAACCATAACGCGATGCCACATCCGTATAGGTTACGAAATATTCATATCCACATCTAGCCTAGCTAGACATGGGCCCATTTGCTTCACTATGAACTAGGGCTATCAGATCGGTGGCATTTACACTTTTACCAAGTAAATAGTGTTTTAGGCACTTTGCCCGATAAACTAGATTCGTAGACTTTATTTTATTGGAATCAAATATGTCCTAGTACCCACTCTTCAAAAGTGCGGATATACGAGTCTTGTTTAATGTGTCCCAGACAACTTTGCCACTTTTAAGTTTGTCTTTGATCAAATCAGTTCGAGCTATTTGTTTATCATGATATACGTGTGAGATTTATTTATATTCTAAATATAATTATGTTGTTCACATCTAATGTGTTTATCTTAATATCATCTTTATATAATAAAACACTTTACTGTTCTAAAATATAAAGGTTCAATCCGCAACGGATTAAACACTGATATAAAGATAATGTTCCTAGTCAAACTAGTTACATTATAACAGTTTCCTAATTTAAGTACACACCCGAGGGTAGTTCCTAAACTTAGGTATCTACGGTTAAAACAGCGACATTCGTCATGTTTCCAATTCACAGATTAATCTATATTGAAGTCAATATCATGTTCATAACAGATTCTGACATCAATATATATATATATATATATCACACTAAGTATCTAAAATACAATTTTAAATACTAGTAATGAATATATTTATGACAATCATATTTGAAGTCAAAGCTTTGCTCTTATTCTATTCCTTCTTGGGATATGTCATTTTATTTTCCTAGAAGATTCTAATGATTTTGCCTTTGCCCATTTCCACACTCCAGAAGCCTTTGGCCAAGCCTCGGGTTTCTAGAATATTGAAGTAGGGTGCGTTTAGCGCTACTTGCCTAATTGCAAAGTTTGACTTTTCTCCTTGAGAATAGTCATTAACCCTCCAAGAGTTAACTATTGCAATTTATTTACTTCTAAAATCTAAGTATAGATTTATGAAGATCCTTCAATTTCAATATCATACTTTAAGAATCTAATCCTTAGTTCTGATAAAGAAATTAAGGAGTCTATATGACAAGTATAATGGATTAAGCACTAAATTATCATTACATGAATATTCCAAATATCATGTTCCACTTATTAGCTTAACTTCAGACTTAGGCCTAATTTGTTATTTTATCAAATAAACTAACTTATTATATTTCCAAGACCATCCTGAAATATTATTCCCAATTTGAAAGTTATAGTCGTTTAAATACATTTTCACCCAGGATTATGTTTTAAACCATAATCTTTCATTTTATCTTGATTCTAATAGTCCAACTATTTAATCAATGATTTGTGGTACTATGTATTATATTGATTATTATAGTCCAACTATACAATCAAATATAATTTAAATTAATTAACCTCAATTACATTGATTACTATAATCCAATTATAAAATCAACTGTAAATCGAAATTAATTAATTCAAAAATATTGATTACTATAATCCATTTATATAATAAATTATAATACAATCCAAATGCTTATAAAAACAACAATTAAATATTAGTCTAACTAATATATAATTGATTTCGATGAAATATTTGAAATGAGCGCGTATGGCGAGTAATTGAATGAATATTGCAAACTCAATTCTTGCCTCCCACTATTTTTCGGCGAGCCTCCAACCCTCTGTCGAGTACTCGCGAAACCGTGTTTCCTAGTGGGCTAGGATCCCGTTAAATATCACACAATCTTGACTTTGGCCAACAAATTGTATGATAATTAACTAGGTAGATCTCTAAGATCGATTGGATCCAATCCAATTCCTAGATCTGGTAGGGGGACATCCAATTCCGAAACATATATCTTATATATGCCAATACATCCAATGTATTACCTAACTTTTTTCCTCTGAATTAACTAAGCCTTGGCTTTAGCACAACAAACTTAGTGATCCCAGTCAAGCGCGACCCATTGACCATGGAAAGCTTCGTAATCAATGTCGATGGACAAGAAGTGGTATTGACTTTGGCCAACAAACCACAACTTGGACAAGACACTGATATGGAACAAAGCCTTCGTGATTCAAACACATCCTCGACAGACAAAGGCCTTGAATTTGGCCAACAAACCAATGCCGTCTTAGATCTTGAGTAAAAATCACTAAATGGAAGGAAAAATGCTTAATATTTGGCGAGGGTTTTTCGTGTGCAAATTGGCAACCAATTTATTATCTTTGTTAAGGTCTCATCATCATACACCCTTAAGCATGCATTCTAAACACATAATAAAGCGCATATGTATAAAATAATAATGATATGCAGATGGATATTTTACATTGATCCTAGATCAAATCTCTCTCTTTCTCTCTCCAGCTAGCACTTGTATTACTTCTACCCGTTACACTACACTTCTAAAGAAACCTCATTTACATTGAGGGGAATAAGTGAGAAGAGAATACAAAGAAATAGGAGATAAGGCTGGACTCGCAGGTCCAATTAATAAATCAAATTTATTACAATTTCCAAAATTGCCCCACCCGACTAATATCCATCTGATATACATTATTCATGCATCACAACCATGTATTCACACAAGCATGTTATCAATCAATCTAATCAAATTAATTAATCTGATAATTAGTGATCATCCAATGTTCAAACAACGATTTGATTTTGTTCGAGTCAAACTCGTTTTACGAATAAGTACTCAAAGTACGAATTCTCGAATTAAATTAAATTACATAATTAAATCTAATTTAATACGCATTTAATTCTAATTCACTATTTAATTCCAAATTAAATATTACACTTTTATAAAATAAACCTTTACGACTTAAATTCTGAATTTAATCGTTACGGGTCTCAAAGCCCAATTAATATCCAATATTAATTTAATTAAAGTCCAATGTGCTTTTAATTAATTTCTTCAAGGCGTGGACTTTTGGTCAACTCGGGTCAAACCGAATAACCAAAATCCAATCCGGGAGTTACCCCATAAGCCCAGAAATTAATTTAGGACCATTAGACCCAATTAAACTTTAAAGGTTCATTAGTGGCATTTGGGCCTTTTTGGATGCGATTTTGGGCCTAATTGGATCCAACCAATTTTGCCTAAACCCAACTTTGTTTCAACAAAGCTCAACAAGCCCAATAACAACTTTAAAAGCCCAAATCCAATTTAAGGCCCAATTTAATTAAATTACAAAATCCAATTTTTCAATTCAATTAAATAAAGTGTATAGCATTATTAATTACCCAAATCAATATTTCCAAAACACCAATTTGTACCATTAATCATGCTTATCATCATGGAATCATGTCCAACATAATTTGATCAAAATAAAACCCAATTAACACATGCTAAAGTCTCGGCCAAAGGGGAAAAATATGCCCAAATCAAATTCAATCCAATTGAACCCAATCAAACATAAAATTAATACCCCTAATGATTTCTAACACATCCAATGATCAAAAAATCAAAATTCCAAGACAATTTTAGGGTTCTAATTTTCGGCCAACATAAGCCAAATTGGGGAAATTTGTTCCAAACCAAATTTCTTCAAATTGATCTAATCATCATCATTAAACATCAATTAAGCATATTCATCAATCCAATTTCATCAAATAATGCCCAAATTTTTTTTGCCCAATTTTAGCCCTAAAATCAATTTTATGCAATCAATAGCTCAAGATACCATTGTTGAGTTTAATCAAGTCCCAAGATCATAGATTAAGCATGAAACAAGTATGAATACAACCAAATGAGGTGCGGAAAAAACTCACATGGATCGGTTGGATGCTCCGAAGTGAAAAACTAACTGCTCTCTCTCTCTTGCTCGGTAATGGCAGCTCGGTAGTGGACTGAACAATGGATCTCACGGCAGTGGGTGGATCTCCTCCATGAAGAATCGGCCATGGACTCCATTGAAGCTCCAAGCTTTGTTGATTCCATGCTCACAAACTCACTTCCCTATCACCTTGATATTCCTCCATGAGTGTGCTAGCACATAGATCTTGCAACAAGATCAATTGCTTCTCCTTCTAATTCGGTCAAACCAGAAAAATAGATGAAGAAATTGGTCCTCAGACCGTGAGAGAGGAAGAAAAGATTTTGGCTCCAAAAAAGCACTAATCCGTAAAAGAGAGAGAGAGATTGGAAAAAGAAAAAATGTAATTGGTTTTTATATTTTCCAAAAAATAATAAACCATTTACCTTTTTCAATTTCAAAAAAAAAAAAACAAAGCATTTAATGCCTTTCAATCACCTCACATCAACTCACATCAATCAATCAAATGTCACATCACTCATAGTGACATGTGATTTGACGCTTGATGTGACTTGCGATTTGACGCTTGATGTGACTTGCGATTTGACGCTTGATTTGACTTGCGTGCCGCACTCGAATTCGAAATGCGAATGCGCTCGCAAACAATCACGGGCTCGGGTTCGCTAATTCCAAATTAACGAATTTTCTGTTGCGTCGTAATTAAATGATTACGCCTAGCGAAATCACTGTTCACGTCGCTAACGAATTAATTCTAAATTAATTCGTTCGCCCGAATTAAAATCTAATTTTAATTCCGCGTCGAAATCCAATTTCATATAATATATCAAATATATTATTTTATCGATTAATTCCAAATTAATCGTTCTCTCTCTTTAATTGATATTTTCCCAGATAAAATATCTCCGCAATTAATCCCAGATTAATTTTCTCTCTCATTAAATTAATCCCAGATTAATTAAAGTGCGAGTCATACGTCATCGGTGAATCTTCGGGGAGCGACCCATGAGATCTCCGGATATGTTGGCAGTAAATCGGGTTGTCGGACTATCCGAACACGTAAGTACCTCGTACTACGTTTACATCGATTCACAAGATAAGGTTGGCTTCTAGCAAAGCGCCATGCCTACCCAATTCTCTAAAAACATGCTTACAGGAATAAGCGATCTATATCAGGTGTAGTATACGTGGTATTGCGTATATTGATCCAGTATCAGATGATCACGTGCTAGGCCTGGGGCTGGAATCGTGTCTGCCCCGTACGAAACACATGTCGGATCTCTGGTAACTAGTCTCTATATTGGATAAACATGACCTTGTCATTTTATCCTGATGACTGCAGTACTGAAGAGAACCAGTACCGTATCCTACGTGACCGTCAACTCCATATGACCGGAGTGACACTTTCGTCTTGATATCACACCCAACACATTACGATTCTCAATATACCCAGCATTGGCGTACAAAGAACCGGTTAAAGCCCTGGAAGACCTCAACCAAAGCATATTGATTGTCGTATGTATTAGCGGTGCAAGTCTCAAGTGAAGACCAAATACACCTACCCTGATTTCGGACTTCCATAGACACATAGTCATACTACCAATGGAATTCCGAAGGGGTCTAATCCAGAGCGAAGCTGTTTCCCGTACCATCGGTAAAACACAACCTCCTATTACACTTGCATGAGTTATCCTATACCCAAATATATGAGAACTATGTTGTTGTGCCCTCACAACGCACACAAGTGTAATACTAGTCTTTTACGTATTTATCGATGTCCAATCTCGATAATACTCTGACTAGGGATATTTAATGATTTATCATTCGTGGACTGATACTGTCTCATATCATTCTCAGTTCAGGAACAAATCATATGGACCTCTCATCATTTATACATCTAGGTGATCTAATCACAAATGATAATAGTGCAATCTCTTTGTCACATAGTTAATTTGTACAACAACACAATGATATGTACAAATAGTGACACTATGCGTCATAATTGTTCAACACTAGCATGATGATATGATCCGCCCTTAAGTGGGGTAGCCGATCTCATAGGCTACTAGCGGAGATCTATCCTCTTGGTGTATCACATGGATGCATGAGTTGCTCGTGTCCATCGAACTGACCACCGAAAGTTTTCACATGGAGTGTTTATCTCATGTGGTTTGTGAGAACTTTCATGTATCGATTGTAAGACTAGTCCTTAGACTTGAGGTATTTACAATCTTATGTATGGATCAAATGACTTTGACATTCTCCATCCCCGGTTCAAAAGATTGGTCATAAGTTATTATTGGGTCATTTGTTGAAACACATGAAGTTTTTAAAGATACAACAAAGAACCACCAATCTCTCGGATAATATTTTCTTATAAGAGTAGTATTCTAGTTCGCGGGTTGATATGTGTGATCAGTGCTTGAGAGTGTGGCCGCAGCGGAAGAATCATGTGAGATTCTTGGGTTAGCACGATTCATGACACTATAACATAATACATTTGACTATATGGGTAGACACTTTCCATACCCTAGGTCAAATGGTGGGGATACAGTGAGGTGAGGGACCGTATAATATGTAAATCACAAAGAAAATGGGTATATATCTTTCCTTCTCATTTGGAGGCCTTGGCATGTTGCTAAATGTCAACCTTGGTCATTGAAATCGAACGACCAAGTAATCAGAGGATAATTTATGTTCGATTAAATTATCACGATTCATTTCATGACCAACTTGAGTGGAACCCAAAAGGTCACACACAACAAAGTCGAAATCAATGGTTAACAGTGCACAGTACAAATTTAACAGCATATATGATTGATGTAGGAATTGTTCATAAATGGTTCAATGTGTTTAATTATTGAATAGATCATTTATGAGGTTCCAAAGTGGCTTAGGGATTGGTGAATGACGATAGAGGCACTTGGGAATTGGAAAAATGAATAAGAAAAAAAAATCTGCGTTTTTTAATTTTTTTTATTATTTGTTTTGAATTCCAATTCGGCCCAAACTCTTATTAGGGTTTTATAATCTCATTAAACCACTATATTAAGATCCAAATGGCTAAGATTTAATTAGCATTTATCCCACATCGGATTCTTAATTAATTTTGTTGTCTTTGGACCACCTATATAAACCCAAAGAATTATTTACAATTTTTTACACCAAAACCTTTCATATCTTGGGTTTATATAAGTGAGCACCTCTAAAGTTTAAGATTAAGCCATTGATTTTGAGGATCCTTAAGTCTAATTGACTAGACGAATCTCAAGTTAAAAGTTTTGAGGTATTTGCCTCGGCTAGCACCAAGGGCAAAATACCGTGCACTCAAGGCGTAATCTTGCCGTTGAGTTTTGGATTTGGTGTGTTCACCTTTGGAGGCCACACACTTGGGTGGCTCTTTGGAACGTGGAAGAGCTTGCTGAGTTTGAGAAAAGCTTGTAGATTTGAGGGAGGACTGGAGGAGTCTTCGGTTCAATTAAGTCTTTTGCTTTCTTTATTTTAATTAGAGTTCTTATGATAGTTAGCATGTTTAGGTTTTATGTTCTTTGCATGTTTTATGAGTTTTTATGCTTAGAATATATAGTAACATGCCTAGGCTTGTAGAATAATCAAAACAAATGGGTCTTGGGCAAATGGATAACAACATCATAATTTTTAATTTTCCGCTGTGCACTCGTGGCCGCTTCCCAACAAAGTAATTATCATATAACCATTTATTATAAAACCATATATTAAAATTAAGATATAGTTTCAAGTGTGATAAAATAATATAATATTAATAATATATATATAAGCGCACACACACACACACACATATGTTAGTATATAATTGGACTATCCAATTATATTTAATCTACTACAATATATCGAGCTATCACGGGGACTAAATGGACCTACGGTTAGGAGCTCCAATAATCCGAGAATATTACTTAAGTTCTTAATTAAATATTTCGAATTATTAACTTCGGGTTATTCCAATAAAAACCTGAAGTTGTACTCTCATTGCCGTAGATAAATAATATAAGCCGAACTGCGTCGGTGTCCATCAATATTGTCATTACATATGGATTGGCCTTTCACGAGTATCTCATAATTAAAGCCGGGTCATAATGTCTGTTATACCCCTCTAATTATTTTTACCTTAAATACAATTGATTCTTTAATGAACGATTTATTCATAACCATTATGAATGTTAATCTTTCTATTCGTAATAGAAATACTTGAGTATTCTAATCGTTCAAGTATCGAATCAACCCTTAATTAAGATACTCATCGACTTCTCGCAGGAAGGAGTGAACTCCATATCTATGTAAAATGTCCCTAGCTACACACCAAACCATGTCCCCAAAGTACGTAGCTATTGGTCGAGATTGCTACACCAAACTCATCTTTGTAAATCAAATGACATAGCCTGTCATGCATGAGTTCATAGTACACTTAGGATTTAGATCAATCCATATATGACCATCTAGTAGATTGAAATGAATTTCTTTATTTAACAGATATTATAAGCAACTCATTTCTATCTAGGTCCAGTCTTATTTGATTACATCATATAAGGTGTCATCATTCTCCTATAATCACATGGATAATCCCAGTTCAAGGTCGCCGTACAATTATAGAATAGACCATAGCTATAGATAAACCATAAACAAAATACCCATTTTGTTTACTCCTTATGGACTATTTTAGATTACTAACTTAAGACTTAAATCATATTGTGTATGACACTCATACATGAAGTCTGAAGGCACATGAGTAATCAAGGGTATACAAGATAATTACAATATGATATTTAAATCAAACATTTGATAAATAAATAATGCATTTTTTTATTTCATAACAAATAATTTCGTTTACATTACATGAAGCTCTATGGCATATGTCCTAACAATCTCCCAGTTGCACTAGAGAAAATGGTACATGTCACGTAATCCCATACCATCTAGGTGACTTCAAACACTTTAGCCAACACAATATTTGTAAACGGATCAGCTAGGTTATCTGTGGATGAAATCTTGGTGACAGAAACGTCTCCTCTCTGCATTATCTCTTTGATGAGATGATATTTTCTCTCTATATGCTTTCCCTTCTTATGGCTTCTTGGTTCTTTGGAATTTGCCACTGCACCATTATTATCATAATAAAGTGTGAGTGGTTTATCTATATCTGGAATAACTTCCAGATCTCCCAAGAACTTCCAGAGCCAGACTGCTTCCTTAGCTTCTCCGCAAGCTGGAACATACTCAGCCTTCATGGTGGAGTCAACAATAGATGATTGCTTTATGGTCCTCTACACAATAGCCCCACCATATAGGGTAAATATTGATCCATATGTTGATTTCCTAGAATCGTCATCCGTCTGAAAATCAGAGTCCATATATCCTCTGAGGATCACATCCTCACCAGAATATACAAGCATATAATTTCTCGTTTTCTTAAGATACTTGAGAATATGTTTAACATCTACCCATTGATCTAATACTGGGTTGGACTGAAGCCTACTGACTACTCCGACTGCAAAATAGATGTCATGTCTCGTTCATAACATAGCACACATGAGACTATCAACTGCTAAGGCATATGAGATATGTCTCATTTCCTCAACTCTTGAGGTTTCTTAGGAGACTATTCCTTCAACAAATGAATTCCATGTCCATAAAGCAAATTACTTTCCTTGGAATTCTGTATCCCAAATCGAATAAGGGTCTTGTCGATATAGGATGCCTAAGACATTGCTAACAGTCGTTTATTGTGATCGTAAAGAATCTGGATCCCAAGTACATAACTAGCCTCTCCGAAATCTTTTATTTGTAATTGGTTAGCTATCCAGGTTTTTACATCTAATAATATTTTTACATCATTCCCAATGAGTAAAATATCATTAACATACAAAACAAGAAAAACTACATTTCTGTCAATGATGCGCTTGTATATAAAAGGCTCATCGATATTCTGCTAAAAAATATAAGACTTGATCGTGGTATTAAATCTTATGTTCCAAGATCGAGATGTTTACTTGAGTCCATAAATGGACCTTTTCAGCTTGTAAACCTCTTGCTCTTGACCTTAGGCTATGAACCCCTATGTTGTACTATATAGATACACTCGTTAAAATTGCCATTCAAGAATGCAATCTTGACGTCAATTTTCCAAATCTCATAGTCATAATATGTGACAATGGACAGAAGAGTGCAGGGTGGATTTAAGCATAGCTACCAGTAATAAAATCTCATCATAGTCAACTCCCTCTTTCCGGCTATAACCTTTGGCCACTAGCCTAGCCTTAAAGGTTTCTACCTTCCCATATGCTCCCATCTTCCTCTTGTAGATCCACTTGCAACCTATGGGTTTTACCCCATTAGGTTGGTTTACAAGTTCCCAGACTGAGTTGGAGTACATAGACTTCATCTCAAGGTTAATGTATTTGAGCTATTCCTCTTTATCAGAATCATCCATTGCACTACGATAGGTTAATGGATCATTTACCCCATCACTGGAGGTGACAACTTGTGCCTCTCCAACTCCTCGATAGCGATCAGGCTGTCGCACAACCCTCTCACTGCTTCTAGGTGGCAAATCATTCTGACAAACTTGCATCTGACGCTCAGATGTTGAAGGTGCTATGTTTTTGCCAAGTGTGGTTGATGATGGTGTGCTGGTCGAACCAACAAGTAACTCCTTGAGTAACACTTTACTTCGAGGTTTGAACTCCCTCATATAGTCCTCCTCTAGAAACGTAGCGTTTTTGAATACAAACACTTTGTTATCTTCCGGATTATAAAAGAACCCACCCATAGTCTCTTTAGGATTGCCTATAAATAGGCACACCTGAGAACGTGGCTCCAACTTAGTAGTCTTATTCTTCAGCACATGTGCTGGACACCCTATACGGAAATATCAAAAACTAGTTTTATGACTACTCCACAACTCTAAGGGAGTGTTAGGAACAGACTTAGATAGAACTATATTAAGGATATACATTGTTGTTTGCAATGCATATCCCCAAAATGAACTAGGTAGTGAGCTATAACTAAACATATATCTTATCATGTCTAGTAGGGTTTGATTTCTCCTCTCCACAACACCATCTTGCTGTGGTGTTTCAGGAAATGTGAGCTGGTATACTATCCCATGCTCATATAATAATTCCTCGATATCTCTGTCATGGTATTCTCCTTCATGGTCTGATTCAGAGTTTTGATCGTCTTACCTAATTGGTTCTCAACCTCAGCATAATACTCTTTGTGTTGGACAAAATGACCCATAGCGTCACTATTTGCACAGATCATTGTGTTGTTGTAGCAAATTAACTATGTGACAAGGAAATTGCACTCTCATCATTTGTGATTAGATCACCATAGATATATAAATGAAGAGAGGTCCCTATGATTAGTTCCTGGATTGAGATGATATGAGACAGTATCAGTCCACGAAGGATTAATCATTAAATATCCCTAGCCGTAGTATTATCGAGACTGGACATCGATAATGCGGAATAGGCTAGCATTGCACTTGTGTGCGTTGTGAGGGCACAACGGCATAGTTCTCATATATATAAGTATTGGATACTTATGCAAGTGCGATAGGAGGTCGTGTTTTACCGATGGTACGGGGAAACAGCTTCGCTCTGGATAGACCCCTCGGAATCCCATTGGTATTATGACTATGTGTCTATGGGAGGCCGAAATCAAGGTAGGTGTGTATAGTCTTAACCTGAGACTTGCATCGCTAATACTTACGATAATCGATAAACTTTGGTTTTGGTGGTAGGGGACTTTTAACAAGTTCTGAGTACACCACTTCTGGGTTTATCAGAGAGTCGTAGAGTATTGGGTGTGATGTCAAGATGGAAGTGTCACTTCAGTCATATTGGAGTTGATGTCACGCAGGATACGGTACTAGTGCTCTTGAGTGTTGCGCAACCAATCGGGATATTGTGACCAGGTCATGTATATCCGATTATAGAGACTATGTTACCAGACATCTGATATGTGCTTCGGACGGGGTAGACACTTATCCAGCCCCAGCCCTAGCACGTGATTATCCGATACTGGGCCAATATACACAATACTCGTATACTACGCTTGATACAGATCTTATATTCCTGTAAAATATTTCTGGAGAATTGGGTAGGCATGGCGCTTTGCTAGAAGCCAACCTTGTCTTGTAAAATTGATATAAACGTAGTACGAGGTACTTACGTGTTCGGACAGTCCACGATCGATTTACGTGTTACTGCCAACATATCCGGAGATCTCATGGGTCGCTTCCTGAAGATTCACCGATGACGTATGACTCGCACTTTGATTAATCTGTGATTAATTAGAAGAGAGAGATAGAATTAATCTGGGATTAATTCGATGAGAGAGAAAATTAATCTGGGATTATTTGCAGATATTTTATCTGGGATAAAATATTAATTAAAGGAGAGAACGATTAATTTGGAATTAATCGATAAATTAATATATTCGATGTATTAATCGAAATTGGATTTCGACGCGGAATTAAAATTAGATTTTAATTCGGGCGAACGAATTAATTAGAATTAATTCGTAATCGCGACGTGAATAGTGAATTCGCTAGGCGGTAATCACTTAATTACGACGCGACGGAAAAATCGTTAATTTGGAATTAGCGAACCGAGCCCGAGAGTGATGCGAGCGCATTCGCATTTCGAATTTCGAGCGCGGCACGCGAGTCACATCAAGCGTCAAATCGCAGTCGCGTCAATCGTCAAGCAATTGTCACTGAGTGATGGGACTTGACAATATGTCACTTATTAAAGTGAATAGATGTGATGTAAAAGTGATGTGATATGACTTAAAGATAAAGTAATTGTGATGGAATATGAAAAGGTTGGGATATATATATATGGTTTAATTTATTTTGGGAAAATAAATGAATAATAATATTACTTTTTCTTTTCCCTTTTACTATTCAGTCGTCCTCTCTCTCTTACATGCAGTACAACGGTTTCTCTTTTCCCTCTCATTTTTTTCCTCTCTTCTGTTGGAAATCTAATAACCATATCCCAAGATCAAAAACAAGCAAGATATATATAAGAATGAACTAGATTGAAGTAATGGCGGAAACAATACTCACAAAAGCCAAATGTGGATGCTATGGATGAAGCGAAATTGCTCCTTTGTGCAGTGGGAATTCGGCCAGCAGTAAAGAGAAGCTCCAAGCTTAGTTTGATCCTTCCAAGCTCTAAGATGAGTTTCCCATAACACGTTGTATGATCCCTTGATGGTGCTAGCCAAAGATGTGTTCTTTATGTTCCAAACAACACAAATTCTTCAAGCTTTTGCAACAAAAACCTGAAAATGGAGAGCCAAGAAACTGTCACAGTTTCGGTAATTAGAGGGAGAGAAGTCATTGATTTTTGTCTCAAAAATCAATTTATATTTATGTTATAATTATATTAAATAATAATATAAATATAACACAAACCATGCAAAGACTTAGAGTGTCTAACACTCAATTTCCATGCATTATCTTTGAGTGCTTTGTACACTATCTTCATGCATTGCATCTTGATTAAAAAATACAAATAATGACAAGTGTCATGTGGGCCCCACACGTTTCCAAATGAAAGTGGGCCCACTTGCACTCACGCGTTCGGGTTCGATATTTCCGAAATATCGAGCTTACGTCGCGACGTTAATTAAATCGAATTTAAATAAATAATTGCGCCTAGCGAAATTATTATTTACGTCGCTAACGAATTAATTCTAAATTAATTCGTTTGCCCGAATTAAAATCTAATTTCAATTTCGCGTCGAAATCGAATTCCGTTTATTATATCGAATATAATAATTTTACGATTAATTCTAAATTAATCGTTCTCTCTCTTTATACAGTACTTTATCCAAGATAAAGTCTCTCCGTAATTAATCCAAGATTAATCGAGTTTGAATCATACGTCATCGGTGAATCTTCGGGAAGCGACCCAAGAGACCTCTAGATATGTTGGCAGTAAATCCGGTTGTCGAACTATCGAACACGTACGTACCAAGTACTACGTTTTTACCGATTTACAAGACAAGGTTAGCTTCTAGCAAAACGCCATGCCTACCCAATTCTCTAGAAATATTCTTACTGGAATATTAGATCTATAACAGGCGTAGTATACCGTAGTATAGTGTATATCGAACCAGTATCGGATGATCACATGCTAGGGCTGGGGCTGGATAAGTGTCTGCCCCGTCCGAAACACATATCGGATGTCAAGCAACCAGTCTCTTTGAATCGGATAATCCTGACCTAGTCATATTATCCCGATGGTTGCAACCATTATAGAGTACTAGTTCTGAATCCCTCGCGATCATCATCTCCATATGTCTGAAGTGATACTTCCATCTTGACATCACACCCAGTACACTACGATTCTCGATAAACCCAGAAGAGGTATACACAGAACTCGTTAAAGCCCTGGACCACCAAACCTAAATTTTACCGATTGTCGTAAGTACTAGCGATGCAAATCTCAGGTTAAGATCATATGCACCTACCCTGAAGCGGACTCCCATAGACACGCAGACATACTACCAATGGGACTCCGCGGGGTCTATCCAGAGCGAAGCTGTTTTCCGTACCATCGGTAAAACACAACCTCCTACCGCACTTGCATAAGTATCCAATACTTAAATATATGAGAACTATGCCGTTGTGCCCTCACAACATGCACAAGTGCAGTACTAGTCTATTCCGCATTATCGATGTCCAATCTCGATAATACTACGACTAGGGATATTTAATGATTAAACCTTTATGGATTGATACTGTCTCATATCATCACAATCCGGAACTAATCATAGGGACTTTTACCATTTATATTTCTAAGTAAATAAATTACAAAACGGTAAAAGGCAATTTCATTACTACATAGTTAATTTTGTACAATAATACAATATCATTTACAAAATAGTGACGCTATGGGACATTACTGTCTAACAATCTCCCACTTGGCCTATAGCCAGTCACTCAAGCATCTAATACCTGAACTATGTACATGTCGCTCAAACTTTTCCCGAGGAATAGCCTTCGTCAGCGGATCTGCAATATTATCCTCTGATGCGATCTTCTCGATCTTCACATCGCCACGATGTATGATCTCTCGAATCAGATGGAATCGTCGAAGAACATGTTTGGATCGTTGATGAGACCTTGGTTCCTTAGCCTGTGCTATAGCCCCGCTATTGTCACAATACAATGGAACGGGCTCAGCTGCTAACGGAACTACTCCTAATCCAATTAGGAATTTTCGGATCCAAACTGCCTCTTTTGCTGCTTCAGCTGCTGCAATGTACTCCGCTTCAGTTGTTGAATCGGCAACAGTATCTTGCTTGGAAGATTTCCAGCTCACTGCTCCGTTATTCAAGCAAAATATGTACCCGGTTTGCGACTTAAAGTCGTCTCTGTCGGTTTGGAAACTTGCATCAGTATATACCCAGATACCTCAAGTTCTCCATCTCCATAGATTAAGAAAACATCCTTAGTTCTTTTAAGATACCTAAGGATATTCTTAACCGCCATCCAGTGATCCTGTCCTGGATCGGCCTGATATCGACTGCACATGCTCAAAGCATAGGACACATCAGGTCGTGTACATATCATGGCATACATGATCGATCCGACTGCCGAGGCGAACGGAGTCCGACTCATGTTGTCTCTCTCATCTTGTGTTTTAGGACACATGTCCCTAGATAGAAAGACGCCATGTGATGTTGGCAACAGTCCCTTCTTGGACTGATCCATGTTGAATCTCTTCAACACTTTATCAATATATGTACTCTGGGAGAGTCCAAGTAGCTTTCTAGATCTATCCCGGTAGATCTTTATTCCTAGAATAAAAGCTGCTTCTCCCAGATCTTTCATGGAGAATTTCAATGAAAGCCAAGCTTTCACCGACGTTAACATGGGAATGTCATTGCCTATAAGCAATACATCGTCGACATAAAGGACAATAAAAGTCAGTGCACTCCCACTAACCTTCTTATATACACAAGGATCATCTACGTTTTGAATGAAATCATATTCTTTTATGACCTCATCAAAACGTTGGTTCCATGACCTCGATGCTTGCTTCAGTCCATAAATGGACCGATTTAACTTACAAACCTTGTTTGCAAGTCTTGGTGCGATAAAACCGTCAGGTTGTTGCATATAAACATCCTCCAACAGGTTTCCGTTAAGGAAAGCGGTTTTAACGTCCATCTGCCATATTTCGTAATCGTAATATGCAGCTATTGCAAGCATTATCCGAATGGATTTAATCATGGCAACGGGTGAGAAAGTTTCGTCATAATCAACTCCAAGTTGTTGACGATACCCCTTCGCTACGAGCCTAGCTTTGTACGTTTGAACGTTGCCATCCATGTCTGTCTTCTTTTTGAAGACCCATTTGCATCCAATAGGCTTTACGCCTTCTGGTGCATCAACCAGTGTCCAAACTTGGTTGGTATACATGGAATCCATTTCGGCCTTCATGGCCTCTTGCCATAAAGTGGATTCGATACCCTGTATCGCTTCCTCATACGTAGCCGGTTCAGTATCCTCAATAAGATTAATATCTACATGAGGTGAGATCAGGAATCCATACCTCTCAGGTATTACCCTGACTCTCTCCGACCTACGTAGCCTTGTGTAATTGAAGATTGTGGTTCAGTCTCATCCTGGATGGACTGTTCATGTTCCGTTCTAGATTCATTGCCAGGAACAGTATCACTACGACTTTCATCGAGTTCTACTTTCCTCCCACTAACACACTGCATTTAGGAATTCCTTCTCAAGGAAAACCGCATGTAGAGCAACAAATACTTTGTTCTCTTTTGGGTTATAGAAGTAATATCCTTTGGTTTCCTTAGGATATCCAACAAATAGGCATTTATCTGATTTGGGTTCAAGTTTGGTACCTTCCAAACGTTTGACGTATGCCCAGCAACCCCAAATCTTCAGGAATGAGAAACCTGGTTTCTTTCCTGTCCATATCTCATACGGAGTCTGTTCAACAGACTTTGACGGAACCCTATTCAAAATAAGAATTGCACTTTCTAATGCATGTCCCCAGAAGGATATAGGTAGCTCAGTGCGACTCATCATCGACCTTACCATGTCCAGCAAGGTACGGTTTCTCCGTTCAGACACACCATTTAATTGTGGTGTTCCAGGAGGAGTCCATTGTGAAAGAATACCATATTCTTTCAAGTAATCTTGAAACTCATTACTTAAGTATTCGCCACCACGGTCCGACCGTAATGTCTTAATACTCTTGCCTGTTTGTTTTTCAACTTCGTGTCGAAACTCTTTGAATTTCTCAAAAGTTTCCGACTTGTGCATCATTAGATACACATAACCATAACGTGATGCATCATCCGTAAAGGTTACGAAGTATCGATATCCACCTCTAGCCTGGCTAGACATGGGCCCACAAACGTCACTATGAACGAGGGCTAACAGTTCAGTGGCGCGTTCACCTTTACCACTAAAAGGTGATTTAGGCATTTTGCCTAACAAACAAGATTCGCAGACGTCATATGAATTTGGATCAAATCCGTCCAAGTACCCACTCTTCGAAAGTGTGGATATGCGAGTCTTGTTGATGTGTCCCAGACGACAATGCCACAAATAAGTTTCTTCTTTTGGATTACTCATTTTGAGCCTTTTGTTTGTTATTTTACATTTTGGAGATTCATTTATATTCAAAATATAAAGACCATTATTTGCATCAGCACTGCAAATTTCTGCATCATTCATATATAAATAACACCTGGTGTTTTTAAATACAAAAGTGTACCCAGTTTGGGTTAACAAAGATACAGAAATAATATTCTAGTTAAACTAGGAACAAATAACAGTCATTTAGTTTAAGTACATGCCCCGAGGGCAGTTCCAAAACAAAAGTGCCTACGGCCAAAACAGCAACAGAAGTTCCATTTCCAACTCGTAGATCTACCTCCCCCGAAGCCAGTCTCCTGCTATCATGCAGATCCTGCACATCAGTACAAATATGAGAACCACAGCCAGAATCAAAAATCCAATTTTTATTAAGACTTGAAGTAGTCATATTTATCTCAATAACAAACATACCTGAGGCCGGAGCCTTGCCCGCCTGTATGTCCTCCTTATGTCCCTTGTTCATGCGGCAGTCACGCTTCCAGTGACCTCTCTTGCCGCATTTCAGGCAAACATCTTGAGACTTGTCCCTTGGCTTCCCAGAAGCCTTTGTTGACTTGGCCTTGCCTTTGTTCTTATGCTTCTTCTTCTTAACACCCCCAGTTGCCTTGAGCCCAGCTTTCGGCGTTTGAGATGTTGTTGCAAAGTGCGCCTCGCGCTTGTTGCCTTTCAGAAGTTCTTTCTCTGACTCCTTGAGAATTGACAACAACTCTCCAGAGTGTCATCCGAATTCATCAGTTTGTAGTTGATGACAATCTGTTTCCAAGTATCGGGTAGTGACTGTAGAAGTACATCTATAGCCAGCTCAGACTCCAAGACTATACCCATACAAGCCAGTTCATCAATATCGGCTATCATTTGAGTCCCATGGACCTCAACAGAACTACCATCAGTCATACGGGTGCGAAAGATTTTCTTCACCAACTCGTACCTCGCCATCCGCTTATTAGTGCGGTGAAGATCTTGCAATCTTGCCATCATATTATAAGGATCCAAGTCCCTATTTTGGCGACGAAAGTGTTGAGTCATTGAAGCAAGCATGATCGACTGAGCCGTGTCACAATCATCACTGTGAGTTTTCCATAACTCCAGCTCAAGTGGCTCAGTGGGCTTAGGCCCGAGAGGTCTCTGAATCGTATACAGTATCCTCTCTGCCCCAAGGACTATCCTTAGGTTCATTTCCCAATCAGCAAAGTTTATCCCCTTAAAGACATTGTTCACCCATGATGATGTCTCGGACATTTACCTTGCTTGCCATCTTAACTACGATAGTCCAACTATCTAGTTAACGATAAAATGGGTACAGTCAAACTGTTACAAGAAAATAACATTTTATTAGTCCAACTAATGTTAAAAATTGACGAAATAAATTTTTGTAAGCGCGTAAAGCTAAGTATCTGAATGAAATTGCAAACTCAATACTAGCCTCCCACTATTTTCTACAAGTCTCTAACCCTCTGTTGAGTACTCGGGAAATCCAATTTCCTAGTGGGCTAGGATCCCGTTAAATAACACACAACCTTGACTTTGGCCAACAAGTTGTATGATATTTAACTAGGTAGATCTCGAAGATCAATTGGATCCCATCCAATTCCTAGATCCGGTAGGTGGACATCCAAGTCCGAAACATATATATCTAATACATACGTCAATGTATCCAATACATTTTCCTAACCATTTCCTCTGAATCAACTAAGCCTTGGCTTTGGCACAACAAACCTAATGATTCCAGTTAAGCGGGACCCATTGACAAGGAAAGTTTCGTAATCAATGTCGATGGACAAGAAGTGATCTTGACTTTGGCCAACAAATCACAACTTGGACAGGACACCGATGTGTAACAAAACTCTCATGATTCAAACACATCCTCAATTGACAAAGGTCTTGACTTTGGCCAACAAACCAATGCCAATTTTGGATCTTGAGAAAGAATCATTCAACGGAAGGAAAATCGCTTAATATTGTTTGAGGGATTTTTTCGCGTAATTGGCAACCAATTAATTTATCTTTGTTAGGTCTCATCATCATACACCCTTAAGCATGCTTCTAAAACATCATAAAGTGCATAAAGTAAAGTAATAGTGATATACGGATGGATATATAAACAACTTGTTCCTAGAACAAATCACTCCCTTTCCTCTCCCCGCTAGCACTATTCTACTTCTACCCAATTACATAATACAATAAGAGAAACCTCATTTACATTGAGGGGAATTAGGTGAGAAGAGAATACATAGAGATAAAGAGATAAGGCTGGACACGCAGGTCCAATTTATAAATTCCAAATTTACAATAATTTCTAAAATTACCCTTCCCTTCTAATATCCATCCGATATGCACTATTCATACAACACATCCACATTCATTCATTCATTCAAGGCATGTTATACAACCAATCAAATCCAATTAATTAGTCTTTAATTAGGTGACAATACAATGTTCAAACAATTGTTTGCATTTGCGCGAGTCCAACTCGTTTTGAGAATAAATACATATGGTATGAATTCACGAATTATATCGAACTACTCGTTAAATCCAATTTAAGTCGTATTCAATACTAATCCTATTATTTAATTCTAAATTAAATATATACACTTTTATTGTGCTTTTATAACTTAGATTCCAAATCTAGTTCTATTGGGTCTCAAAGCCCAACTAACATCTAATGTCCGTTTAATTAAAGTCCGATGGGCTTTCTATTGATTTCATTAGGCTTGGGCCTTGGTCAATGTGGGTCAAACCCAATTTCCAAGCCCAATAAGGAATCACCCTCATTTGCCATAAAACCAATATCAAGCCCATAAGGCCCAATTAAACATAAAAGCCCATTTATTACATTTGGACTTAAATGGTGTGATTTAGGCCCATCTTGGATCCAATCCAAATGGTCCAAATCTACTTGGCCCAACCAAGCCCATTTATGACCAAATATAATAGTTTTAGGCCCAATTCCAATTTAAGCCCAATTAACTAAATTTTAAAATTCCAAATTTTATAACTTAATTAATTAAAGTGTATGTTCATGATTAATCCTTTAAATCAATATTCCAAAATATCAAATTAATCTATTAATCATATTTTTATCTTAAATACATGTCCAACATTATTTAATCAAAAAATCAAGTCCCTAATCATCATCAAGCATTCGGCCAAGGTGATTAATATGGTTCCGATTTCGTTTTCAATCCAATCAAGTCACAAATGATCATCTCCATATTATTTCAAGTCATCCAATGTCTTAAAATTAAAAAATCATCTAGTCCTCATGCTTGCATGTATTCGGCCAAGCCACTTTGGGGTTGGAAAAATTAATCCAATTTATTTTCCATGAAATTGATGATGTATAATCCATTTAACATACATCTAAGCATATTTAATCAAGCAAACTCATCAAATCATGCTTCAAAAATTTTCCCCAAATAACATCCTAATATATTTGCATGCATTTTTAGGCTCAATGATACCATTGTTGGAAATCTAATAACCATATCCCAAGATCAAAAACAAGCAAGATATATATAAGAATGAACTAGATTGAAGTAATGGCGGAAACAATACTCACAAAAGCCAAATGTGGATGCAATGGATGAAGCAAAATTGCTCCTTTGTGCAGTGAAGAATTCGGCCAAGCAGTAAAGAGAAGCTCCAAGCTTTAATTGATCCTTCCAAGCTCTAAGATGAGTTTCCCATAACCTTGTATGATCCCTTGATGGTGCTAGCCAAAGATGTGTTCTTTATGTTCCAAACAAACACAAATTCTTCAAGCTTTTGCAACAAAAACCTGAAAATGGAGAGCCAAGAACTGTCACAGTTTCGGTAATTAGAGGGGAGAGAAGTCATTGATTTTTGTCTCAAAAATCAATTTATATTTATGTTATAATTATATTAAATATAATATAAATATAACACAAACCATGCAAAGACTTAGAGTGTCTAACACTCAATTTCCATGCATTATCTTTGAGTGCTTTGTACACTATCTTCATGCATTGCATCTTGATTAAAAAATACAAATAATGACAAGTGTCATGTGGGCCCCACACGTTTCCAATGAAAGTGGGCCCACGTGCACTCACGCGTTCGGGTTCGATATTTCCGAAATATCGAGCTTACGTCGCGACGTTAATTAAATCGAATTTAAATAAATAATTGCGCCTAGCGAAATTATTATTTACGTCGCTAACGAATTAATTCTAAATTATTCGTTTGCCCGAATTAAAATCTAATTTCAATTTCGCGTCGAAATCGAATTCCGTTTATTATATCGAATATAATAATTTTACGATTAATTCTAAATTAATCGTTCTCTCTCTTTATACAGTACTTTATCCAAGATAAAGTCTCTCCGTAATTAATCCAAGATTAATCGAGTTTGAATCATACGTCATCGGTGAATCTTCGGGAAGCGACCCAAGAGACCTCTAGATATGTTGGCAGTAAATCCGGTTGTCGAACTATTCGAACACGTACGTACCAAGTACTACGTTTTTACCGATTTACAAGACAAGGTTAGCTTCTAGCAAAACGCCATGCCTACCCAATTCTCTAGAAATATTCTTACTGGAATATTAGATCTATAACAGGCGTAGTATACCGTAGTATAGTGTATATCGAACCAGTATCGGATGATCACATGCTAGGGCTGGGGCTGGATAAGTGTCTGCCCCGTCCGAAACACATATCGGATGTCAAGCAACCAGTCTCTTTGAATCGGATAATCCTGACCTAGTCATATTATCCCGATGGTTGCAACCATTATAGAGTACTAGTTCTGAATCCCTCGCGATCATCATCTCCATATGTCTGAAGTGATACTTCCATCTTGACATCACACCCAGTACACTACGATTCTCGATAAACCCAGAAGAGGTATACACAGAACTCGTTAAAGCCCTGGACCACCAAACTAAATTTTACCGATTGTCGTAAGTACTAGCGATGCAAATCTCAGGTTAAGATCATATGCACCTACCCTGAAGCGGACTCCCATAGACACGCAGACATACTACCAATGGGACTCCGCGGGGTCTATCCAGAGCGAAGCTGTTTTCCGTACCATCGGTAAAACACAACCTCCTACCGCACTTGCATAAGTATCCATACTTAAATATATGAGAACTATGCCGTTGTGCCCTCACAACATGCACAAGTGCAGTACTAGTCTATTCCGCATTATCGATGTCCAATCTCGATAATACTACGACTAGGGATATTTAATGATTAAACCTTTATGGATTGATACTGTCTCATATCATCACAATCCGGAACTAATCATAGGGACTTTTACCATTTATATTTCTAAGTAAATAAATTACAAAACGGTAAAAGGCAATTTCATTACTACATAGTTAATTTTGTACAATAATACAATATCATTTACAAAATAGTGACGCTATGGGACATTACTGTCTAACATCTTTTCACGGCATCACTGCCGATTCTTCTCATTTTTCTTTCTGGTTTTCACCGAAAATTTGAGAAGCAAAATGGAAGATGAACGAGGCTAGCACACTTGAGGCATACATAGGTGATAGGGCGAGTGATTTCTTTGAGCTTGGAAAGCTTGAAGCTGGAGCTTCAATGGAGTTTCCATGCATGGCCAAAATGTGGAGTCCATACCAGTCCAAACCGAGCAGCTCAATGTCGCGCATGGAGAGGGCAGTGCCTTTTTCATCTTCAACGGCATGCACCAATCAATGTGAGTATGAATTCCGCCTTACTCCTTTTGTGTATTCACTCGTTTTTATGCATGATTTGTGTGATCTTGGGGACTTGATTTAAAACTCCAACAATGGTATCTTGAGCTTTGATGCATGAAAACCGAATTAGGGTTCTTGAGCAAATTTGGGGCTTTTTTGATTTTAGCTTGATTCTGACAAATTGATTGTTAAGAATGAGTATATATGATTGAATTTGAGTATATGTATCAATTTGATTAAAAAATTGATTGGATTGATTTTCCCCAATTTGCTTATTTTTGGTCAAAACTTTAATTTGGGCAAACTCGATTTAGGCATGATTTGGTTGATTGTTTGATGAAGTATGCTTGAATGAGGTTGAATTGAAGAAGTGCATGATCAATTTCAAGAAAATTGGATTAGATCATTTCCCCCAATTCTTTAGGTTGAACATGAAACTTGAAATTGGGTAAAATGTGTTTGAGCATGTTTTAATTGAATTGGATGTTTAAGTATGCTAGAACATGTTTAATTGAGATTGTTGTGATCAATTTCGTGAAATTGGATTGGATTCAATTTTCCCCAAATTGAAGGCTGGCCGAAAATTGCATAACCCTAATGTCTTGGTAATTTTGTTTTGTTTGATCATTGGATGACTTAAAACAATTGGTTAATGTTGTTTTGAAGTTCAATTGGATTGAATTTTGATTTAGAACATTTTTTCCCTTTTAAAGTGGCTTGGCCGAATCTTATGAACATGAAATTCTTTGTGATTTTTTGTTTTAATTCATTGGATGAATTGAATTGATTTGGGAAATTAAGATTGTGGACTCAATTGGATTGAAACCGAATCGAATTGAAAACCCCTAATTGCCGAGACTTGATAGCATGTTAATTGGGTTTGATTTTAATTGAATTGTGTGGACACTATTTGGTTGTTAAGTGCATGATTAGTTAGGCTAATTGATGTTTTAGAAATGTTAATTGGGTAATTGATTGTGTATTACACTTAGGTTAATTAATTGTGAAATTTGGAATTTTATAAGTTAATTAATTTGGGCTTGATTTTGGAAATTGGGCTTGTTAGGTTGTAATTGGGCTTTTGAGCTTTGTTGTAACAAAGTTGGGTTTAGGCAAAATTGGTTGGATCCAATTAGGCCCAAAACCGAATCCAAAAGGTCCAATTATGACTTAATGGACCTTAATTATTTAATTGGGCCTAATGGGCCAAAATTAATTTAAAGGCTTATGGGGTAACTCCCGGATTGGACTTTGGTTGCGGGTTTGACCCGAGTTGACCAAAAGTCCACGCCTATAGAAATTAATTAAAAGCCCATTGGACTTTAATTAAATAAAACATTAGATGTTAGTCGGGCTTTGAGACCCGTTGCGATTAAATTTGGAATTTAAGTCGTAAAGGTTCGTTAATAAAAGTGTAATATTTAATTTGGAATTAAATAATGAATTAGAATTAAATACGTATTAAATTGGATTTAATCATGTAATTTAATTTAATTTGTAGAAATCGTACTTTGAGTACGTGTTCGCAATACGAGTTTGACTCGAACAAAATCAAATCTTTGTTTGAACATTGGATGATCACTAATTATCAAGATTAATTATTTGATTAGATTGATTGATAACATGCTTGTATGAATACATGGTTGTGATGTTTGAATAATGTATATCGGATGGATATTAGCCGGGTGGGGCGATTTTGGAAATTGTAATAAATTTGATTTATTAATTGGACCTGCGTGTCCAGCCTTATCTCCTATTTCTTGTATTCTCTTCTCACCTATTCCCCTCTATGTATATGAGGTTTCTTTAGAAGTGTAGTGTAACGGGTAGAAGTAATACTAGTGCTAGCTTGAGTGAGAAAGGGAGAGATTTGATCTAGGATCAATGTGTTAAGTATCCATCCGCATATCATTATTATTTATTTTCATATACGCTTTATTATGTATTTAGAATGCATGTTTAAGGGTGTATGATGATGAGACCTTAACAAAGATAATTAAATTGATAGCCAATTTGCACGCGAAAAACCCTCGTTATATTAAGCAAATATCCTTCCATTGAATGATTCTTGTTCAAGATCCGAAGTTGGCATTGGTTTTTATTGACCAAAGTCAAGACCTTTGTCAATCAAGGATGTACTTGAATCATGAGAGTTTTGTTGCATATCGGTGTCTTGTCCAAATCGTGATTTTTATTGGCCAAAGTCAAGATCACTTTTTGTCCAATGACATTGATTACGAAACTTTCCTCGTCAATGGGTCCCGCTTAACTGGAATCATTAGGTTTGTTTTTGGCCAAAGCCAAGGCCTAGATGATTCGGAGGATAGGGTTAGGAAATGTAATGGATACATTGACATTATACATATGTTTCGGACTTGGATGTCCACCTAACCGGATCTAGGAATTGGATGAGATCCAATTGATCATAGAGATCTACCTAAGTTAAATAGCATACAGCTTTTATTGGCCAAAGTCAAGGTTGTGTGTTATTTAACGGGATCCTAGCCCACTAGGAAACGCGGTTTCCCGAGTACTCCACAGAGGGTTAGAGACTCGACGAAAAATAGTGGGAGGCAAGTATTGAATTTGCAACATTCGTTCGAATACTCGCTAAACGCGCTCATTTAAATTATTTCGTCGTTATATTAAATGTTAGTTAGACTAATATTTAAATTGTTGTTTTTAATAAACAGTTGGACTGTATTATACTTGATATATATAATTGGATTATATTAATCAATATATTTGAATTAATTAATTTCAGTTTACAGTTGATTTTATAATTGGATTATAGTAATCAATGTAATTGAGGTTAATTAATTTGGATTATATTTGATTATATAGTTGGACTATTATAATCATTATAATATATATAGTACCACTAATCGTTGATTAAATAGTTGGACTATTGTAATCAAGATAAGAAATTGAAAAGTTGGATATTTAAAATATAATCTGGGATTAAAATATTTTAAATGATTTAATTTTCAAATTGGGAATAAATAATAGGTTACTTTATTTGATAAAATAACTCATTATACCTTAAGCCCAAATTAAGCAATATAAGTAGAGCATAAAATCTTTGGAAGATTATGTGATGATGACTTTAATGCTTAATTTAAATACTTGTCATAAATCTAATTTTTGATTTAAGAAGTATTAAATTGCAATTTATAATTCTTGAAGAATTAATTGACTATTCTAGAGGAGATAAAGTCAAAGTTTGCAATTGGGGATGTAGCACGAGGTGCACATCGTTCGATATTCTAAAAACCCAAGGCTTGGCCTAAGGTTCCTAAAATATTGAAAAGGATAATTGACATATACCAAAGTGACTGCCATTTGGATATGGAAGACACGAAGGAATTAAAGAAAGGGCGAGGCTCTGACTTTAAATATATTTGTCTAAGTTATGTTCACTACTAGTATTGAAATTAGATTTTAAATACTTAGTGTGGAACATAAAAATATATTATTGATATTCAGAATCTGCTTTGAGCAGGATACTGACTTCAAGCTGAGATTTCTCTGCGAATCGGAAACGGGACGAAAGTCGCTGTTTCGACCGTAGATACCTAAGTTTAGGAACTACCCTTTGGGTGTGTACTTAAATTAGGAACTGTTATAATGTAACTAGTTTGACTAGAAATATTATCTCTTTATCAGTGTTTAACCCACTGAGGGTGAAACCTTTATATTCTAAAACACTAAAGTGTTTTATTATATAAAGATGATACTGAGATAAATACATTAGATGTAAATAACAGAATTTATATTTGAATATAATAAAATCTCAAACATATAAATGACAAATAAATAGCTCAAATTGATTTGATCAATAGAGACTTATTTATGGCATTGTTGTCTAGGACACAATTAAACGAGACACGTCAGTTAGACGGTGTGTCCGAACTAAAACCGAATTTTGTTGGACATGATAAGGTTTATCACGAGTCGCTCTGAGCTATCATTTCCTTCAAACAGGATATGTATTAACAGTGCAAAACTTATTTAGAATAAGGTTCCATATAAATCTGTTTGACAGATATCATATAGGATATGAACAGGAAAGAAACGGGGTTTCTTACCTGATAATTTGGGTATGCCAGGCATAACGTTTGGATGATACCAAACTAAAAACCCAAATTGGATAAGTGCCAATATAGGTTATCCTAAGGAAACTTAAGTATAGTACTTGTAAATCTCACATGAGAACAATGTGATTGTTGCTCACCATGCGGTTTTCCTGAGAGGAATACCGATATGCAGTGGTCAGTGGGAGGATAGTGATACTCGATGAAAATCGGAGTAATACTATTCAAAGCACGAAGTCCTTAATGGAACACAAATAGTTCATCATGATGAACTGTACCATTAATCTTCAAATACACAAGAAACTCGTAGATCGGATAGAGTCAGAAAACAACCTAGGTATGGGTTTCTGATCTAACCTCATTAAGATGTCAATCTTATGGAGGTGTACCATCCGACTACGTTTAGAGGAAGTGATACGAGGTATCGACTCTCTGTTATGGCAAAGTGCCATGAATCCGAAATGGATTCCATGTATAACAACTATTTTGGATACTAGTTGTTGTACCATAAGGCATTGTGCCTATGGTACATTTAACGTCTTCAAAGAAGACATACATGGATGGCAACATACCAACGTACAAAGCTAGGCTTTTGACGGAAAGGTAATCGTTATCAACATTGTGTAATAACGGTTCAACCTTTTACCTGTTGCCATGGTAAATCCATTTTGAAGATGCTTGTTGATAACTGTATATTTCATTTATGAAATATGTCAGTTGCAAATCAAAATCGCTTTCCTGAAAAGGAAACCTTTTGGAGAATGTTTATAACATTCTGACGATTTTGTATAACCGACAAACAAGGTTTGCGGATTATTCAATCCATGTTTGGATTGAAGCAAGCATAAGGTTCTTGGAACTGACGTTTTGAAATAATCATAATGGTTTATGATTTAACTCAAAACGAAATAATTCTTGTGTATATAAGGAGGTTAGTGGGAGGGCGCACTGACAGTGAAATTCCCATAAAACAATTGGTGAAAGCTTGGCTTTCATAGAAATTCTCCGTATAATTCTGGGGAGTAACAACCTTTATTCAAGGAATAAAGATCTACTGGGATAGATTAGAAGTTGTTAACACTCTCTGGGAAATTGTACATTTAAAATGTACTTGTATTGGTGTCTCATACGCTTCGAGCATATGGAGTCACGATCAGGTCAATCCAAGTGATAGTCACTGGATTGAAGTTGAGAACATCTGTTAGTATCTCAGAGAACTAAAGATGCTATCTTAAACTATGGAGAAGGAGAACTTGTAGTGACTGGGATCACTACTGCAAGTTTCCAAACAATTAAATACTGCGGTACTATAAAGTTTGAATAACAGGGACAGGAGCTGGAAATCTTCCTAGCAAGATAACTGTTGCCGAATAAACAACAAATGCGGATTATTGCCGCAGCTGAGGCAGCAATAGAAGCCATTTGGATCGATAATAAATCTAATAGATTAGATATAGTTCTGTTAGCAGCTGAGCTAGGCGTCAGCACAGGCTAAAGAATTAAAGGTCTCATCGACGATCCAGATATATACTTCTATATCATCTGATTCGTTCGGATCATACATCGTGGCGATGTGATGATCGAGTAAATCGCGTCAGACGATAATTAAGCAAATCCGCTGACGAAAACCTTTCCTCAGCAATTTGAGCGAATTGTACATAGTTCGGTGTTAGGACTCGAGTGACTGGCTATGTGCCAAGTGGGAGATTGTTGGACAAAATGACCCATAGCGTCACTATTTGCACAGATCATTGTGTTGTTGTAGCAAATTAACTATGTGACAAGGAAATTGCACTCTCATCATTTGTGATTAGATCACCATAGATATATAAATGAAGAGAGGTCCCTATGATTAGTTCCTGGATTGAGATGATATGAGACAGTATCAGTCCACGAAGGATTAATCATTAAATATCCCTAGCCGTAGTATTATCGAGACTGGACATCGATAATGCGGAATAGGCTAGTATTGCACTTGTGTGCGTTGTGAGGGCACAACGGCATAGTTCTCATATATATAAGTATTGGATACTTATGCAAGTGCGATAGGAGGTCGTGTTTCACCGATGGTACGGGAAACAGCTTCGCTCTGGATAGACCCCTCGGAATCCCATTGGTATTATGACTATGTGTCTATGGGAGGCCGAAATCAAGGTAGGTGTGTATAGTCTTAACCTGAGACTTGCATCGCTAATACTTACGATAATCGATAAACTTTGGTTTTGGTGGTAGGGGACTTTTAACAAGTTCTGAGTACACCACTTCTGGGTTTATCAGAGAGTCGTAGAGTATTGGGTGTGATGTCAAGACGGAAGTGTCACTTCAGTCATATTGGAGTTGATGTCACGCAGGATACGGTACTAGTGCTCTTGAGTGTTGCGCAACCAATCGGGATATTGTGACCAGGTCATGTATATCCGATTATAGAGACTATGTTACCAGACATCCGATATGTGCTTCGGACGGGGTAGACACTTATCCAGCCCCAGCCCTAGCACGTGATTATCCGATACTGGGCCAATATACACAATACTACGGTATACTACGCTTGATACAGATCTATATATTCCTGTAAGAATATTTCTGGAGAATTGGGTAGGCATGGCGCTTTGCTAGAAGCCAACCTTGTCTTGTAAATCGATATAAACGTAGTACGAGGTACTTACGTGTTCGGACAGTCCGACGATCGTATTTACTGCCAACATATCCGGAGATCTCATGGGTCGCTTCCTGAAGATCACCGATGACGTATGACTCGCACTTTGATTAATCTGGGATTAATTAGAAGAGAGAGATAGAATTAATCTGGGATTAATTCGATGAGAGAGAAAATTAATCTGGGATTATTTGCAGAGATATTTTATCTGGGATAAAATATTAATTAAAGAGAGAGAACGATTAATTTGGAATTAATCGATAAATTAATATATTCGATGTATTAATCGAAATTGATTTTCGACGCGGAATTAAAATTAGATTTTAATTCGGGCGAACGAATTAATTTAGAATTAATTCGTTAGCGACGTGAATAGTGAATTTGCTAGGCGTAATCACTTAATTACGACGCGACGGACAAATTCGTTAATTTGGAATTAGCGAACCCGAGCCCGAGAGTGATTGCGAGCGCATTCGCATTTCGAATTCGAGCGCGGCACGCGAGTCACATCAAGCGTCAAATCGCTAGTCGCGTCAATCGTCAAATCAATTGTCACTTTGAGTGATGTGACTTGACAATATGTCACTTTATTAAAGTGAAGATGTGATGTGAAAAGTGATGTGATATGACTTAAAAGAATAAAGTAATGTGATGGAATATGAAAAGGTTTGGAATATATATATATGTTTTTTTATTTTGGGAAAATAAATGAATAATATATATTACTTTTTCTTTTCCCTTTTACTATTCATTCGGTCCTCTCTCTCTTACATGCAGTACACGGTTTCTCTTTTCCCTCTCATTTTTCCTCTCTTCTTCAATTTCACGCATCACTGCCGATTCTTCTTCATTTTTCTCTGTTTTCACCGAAATTTGAGAAGCAAAAGGAAGATGAACTAGTGCTAGCACACCTTGAGGCATACATAGGTGATAGGGAAGTGATTCTTTGAGCTTGGAAGCTTGAAGCTTGGAGCTTCAATGGAGTCCATGCATGGCCGAAAATGGTGGAGTCCATACCAGTCCAAACCGAGCAGCTCACTGTCGCGCATGGAGAGGGCAGTGCGTTTTTCATCTTCAACTGCATGCAACCAATCAATGTGAGTATGAATTCCGCCTTACTCCTTTGTGTATTCAACTCGTTTTTATGCATGATTTGTTGATCTTGGGACTTGATTTAAAACTCCAACACTTTGAACTTTTCAAAAGTATTTGACTTGTGCTGCAATAGGTTAACGTACCCATATATGTAATAATCATCAATAAATGTGACGAAGTATTCATAACCACCTCGGTCTCTTATATTCATTGGTCCATAAATGTTTAATGTATCAGCTCAAGTGGTTGATTGACTCTTATACCTTTTCCAATAAAAGATCTATTTGTCATCTTTCCTTCTAGATAAAATTCACAGAATTTTAAAGTTCCAAGCACTAACTAGCTTAAAGCTCCATTTTTTTATTAACCAATCTATCCAGTCAAGGATAATATGACCAAGTCTAAAATGCCATAAATATATGTCATCACGAGAAATCTTTTGCCGTTTTATTTTATGTTTTTCAACCATAAATATTTTAATGTTGATCAGTGAATTATGTGTTAACGGTTTTAACACATATAAATATTTTTCGAGTTTCCTGTGCATGTAGTTAATCCATTTCTACCAATAATAACCAAATTACTATTAAAAAAAATAGAAAAACCATCATCTAAAAGGTTAGAGACAAAAATCAAATTCCTGCGAAAACCAGAAATAAATAACACATTATTCAAATTTAAATAACTATTATTGGAAAAATTTAAACTAAAAACTCCCACTACTCTTGCTGAAATGGCATCTTCTGTCTCAACCCTCATGGTGTAGTCACCTTCAGTAAGGTCCCTTCATGAGGCAAGTAGCTGCAAATAAGAATAAATATGGTTAGTGGCTCCAAAATCAACAATCTATGTGGATTTATCATCCTCCACTAATAGAGATTCGATAACAAGTAAATCATATTTACCTGTAGCATTCTTATTTTTCAGCTCAACTAGGTATTTAGGACAGTTCCTTTTCTAATGCCCATCTTTGTTACATTGGAAATACTTTCCCTTGGGCTTGGCATTCTTGGAGCATTTTTTGCTCTTCTTCATAGGCTTTGTCTTAGCCTTCCCAGTGCCTTTCTTCTTGTTCTTGGTAGATTTAGAAGATTCAGTAATATTTTCCTCTCCACTAGGCTTATGAGGATCCACCATCTTAGACTCATAATGGAAGAGCTCATTAAGCAGTTGAGTCAAAGTAAAAGACAACTTGTTCATAACATAGTTGCTTTTAAACTGCATGAAACTCTTCTGAAGAGCTTCCATGATCATGGTCACTAGCTACGCTCGTCAATACAAACGCCATGAGTTTCGGATGTGTTGAGGTAGGTCATCATCCTTATGACATGCTTTCGGACTAATGTCACTCCCTTCATCTCAGTAGTCATCGCTGAGACCATGGCGTCATGACGCTGCCGCTCCGAAGGCTACCCGAACATGCCTTGCAATGACTCCATCATCAAAGATGTTGTAGCCATAGGCTCATGCTTTACAGCAAGAACATCAGACATCCCTGGTAGTAGGTAGTACCGGGCATTCTCATTGGCCGCAGCCTATTTCTAATAGGCATTACGCTTAGCTTGGCCAGAATTTTTGGCTGGCTCGGGAGGACACTCCTTTTTCAGGACAAACTTAAAGTCTTCACAAATTAAAATGGCGTTCAAGTTATTTTTTCCATTTAACATAATTTTTTCCCGTCAATTTATCATTAGAGAGAATATCAATTATTGGAGAAACCATTGCTAAAATAAAATAAAGTAAGCATGCATTTAAAATTCATTTATCATATACTAAAATTATCAAACATTTGGACATAAAATTAAACATGATGCATGAACCATGTATAATGAGTAAGAAACCTAAAAGAATTACTATACCACAGAAATCTATCATCCCATAAATAAGTGTCGTCGTAGGGTATGTCAAGTATTTACATGATTGACTGAAATAATCTCAATTGATTAATATATACGAGAGTTACTCTTATTGCAATATTAACCAACCACTATTTGATTTGATCAAGGAATTTTCAGTAACATTTAATCATTCATTCGTGAGTGTAACCTGTTGTTTCGGAACCCTTGGACTTAACTAGTGAAGTGCTGCCGTAGGGTAGGTCGGTTCACTGGATACATCTAGAGTCCCCATCCTCTCAGAATCCAAACTTGATACTGACATAAAATAGACACCATCCATAGGAGGACAAAAACAAAGCTGTCTCGAGGATCCTTTAGAATCTCACATTTTTCGGACTAACAATAGAGATCGCGGGATATATTATCGTATATCTCTCTCACACTCATTATTTTATTTTTAATGTTTCTATTTAAAATATCTAATATTTTAATTAATTAGTGTCTATAAATTTATGCGCGGCTAAAACATAACTTTCAATTACAATTGTGCACTATTAGTGATTTTACTAATTTTAACTCTTAAAATTTTAACTTACTAATATCTATTAGTCTCTACTAATTATTTTAGTCAATTAAACTAATTTAATTAAGTTAGAATTAGTGACCTAATATATATTAACTTTTAAAATATTGGTACATTAACAAGTTCAAAGTTTGAAATTCTAAAGTGGACAAAATTTTAATTAAACCAGTTAATTAATCTAATCCAGTTGTAAATTCAAATGGTATGTGGAGTTATATCCCGAATGCAGACCACACTATAGTCCATTCAGAACCGGGTATGAAATTTACTTTTGGGTTTCCATCTGATATACCAATGGAATTCATGATGCACTTATTAAGCAAATAATTTTGAAATTTCCAATATTCAACCAATTAATCTAATTAATTGGATTTCATTCATATAATATTCCAATTGATTCGTTTTAAATTTCATAAAATCATATTTTATGTTTAGAATATTCATGCAACCAAACCATGTTATGGCATGTGAAAATACAAGAGTAGGTAGGCACCCTCAGCTATATGACATGTTATTCAAACATTGAATTTAAACATATATATTATTGGAGTTGATGCTTGGAGCGTCAATCCGAATAATGTATTGTATGTTATATTTTATTATTTATTATTAAAATAACTACATTTTCTTTTCAAACCTTATTAATGGTAATGTCATTATGCATATTAGATTGATATATAAATATGATGAGAATGACATCGACCTTAGAATATTTATATAGTAATACTGGACACTGGGTGATCCGATATTGGGATAATATTACTATTATAAACTATTATTAAAATAAGTATTCCTAGTCGGTTATTTTGGAATACAGTCGAATTTCTATAACCTATAAAACTAGCACATGTCATATATTGGAATTGGAGTTCCAATGGTTTAACCCGATGTACCATGATATAATGACTCAAAATTTCATAACCGATTTGAGTAATAATTTGGTGATGGGGAATAAAATTTTTCCCCGAGCGATAGTGGAAAAAAATAAAAATAAATTTTTTTTTGGAGAAGACATAAAAGTCCGATTTCAGTTGCAATGTTTATAATACTTGAGTCAATTCACTTGGGTTCGGTAAGAAATATAAGAGTTGGACCAATATAATGGTGTGTAATAAGAGTTTATTAGTATTTGGGATTGTGGACATTTGCTAACAAAACTTAATGACAGTTGTTAAGTCTCATCAACAAATGTCCAGCATTTGTATCTTAAGTATTAAAAAAAAAAAAAAAAAAAAGCAAAAGCCCCCCCCACAACCCACATTTTTCCTTCTCTTCATTCCTTCTTCTTCTCTCCAAAGCAAAGAAACTCCAGCCTTATTCCAGAAAATTTTCCACCATTCCCACCAAATTCTAGAGCTCTAAAGCCACATGCAAGCTTGAAAGTGTGATAAGGGAGCTTATGGAATTCTACTTGGGAAGAAACAATTTGATTCAACGTGAGAAAGGTAAAAACCCAAATCTTGAATTACTAAGTTTTGATGATGTGATGCTTAAAGAATGTTATTAGCTTGAGTTTAATGATGAATACAGGGTTTTGAGTTAAGGAATTGGAAATTTGTGGGATCCCCCAAATTTTGAAATCCCTATATATGAAATTGAGTTGGGGTTTATAAATAGTTGTATGATGGTGTAATTGATGTTATGTTGTATATTTGTTATTGTTATGACTTGGTTATGAGATGGTGTTAAAGATTTTAATTGATGCTTTGTGGTGTATTTGTTATGGTTGTAGCTTGTGTGGTGTGGGGCAGTAAGTTTAATGAACTCATATTCTGGACAAGTTGTGAATATTTACTTATGTATATTTGTTATTGTTATGACTTGGTTATGAGATGGTGTTAAAGATTTTAATTGATGCTTTGTGGTGTATTTGTTATGGTTGTAGCTTGTGTGGTGTGGGGCAGTAAGTTTAATGAACTCATATTCTGGACAAGTTGTGAATATTTACTTATAAGTCAAGTTTATGATGTCCGATTGATGAAGCATAAATTTTTAAAAAAACTAGACATATAGGGGAGAAACGTATCCAAAATTTAGAATTTTTGGACTTAAGATGAGACTGGACCAAATTTTTGAAGTCGGGCAATCTAATGCCCATGTGCCCAGTTTTTCCAAATTTTACTTGAGTTTCTGATATCGGAATTGAGAACCGTAAAAACCTTAATAAACTAGATACATTATGGACCATTCCAGTAAAATTTCAACTTCAGATTCATTCCCAATTAATCACAGTGAATTTTGAAAGTTAGACTTCAAGTAGTGAATTCTCTAGCGATTAGTAAAATATATGTTTCCCCTTCTGTATTTGTACAACTCCAAATCTAAGCCCGTAAAATTCATAGATACCATATAAATCTCCAACACTCCAGTAGATTAATTGTCCATGCATTGCATATTCTTTCAAGTGATATGAAAATATTCTGAGCAACAAAGAAAGAAAACTAATGTTGTTTTGGCTTTAGATCGACTTCAGGACACTCGGAAGTCACATACACCGCATATCGCATCTGAATTGCCATGGCACTGTGAGTGGATACTTTTTTTTCTGGGAGTATTTATTTTAGAATTTTAATTATCTTTTCAGATTACAATTTTGCAGATCTTGATTTGATTAATTTATACTTGAAATTGTTGATTTCGAGCGAGTTGAAAATTATGATTTGAGCTTGGTTTCAGATTAATATTTTGATGATGAAAATGATTTCAAATGTATGATTTTATGATTTTGGAGGCATGGAGTAAAAACCCACCTTAGGTGTAACTTGATACAAACATAGAATTGACAGATATAGACGTGTGCACAAGTGATACAGGACTAGATATGACAGATGCCTCTAGATCTTGGGTATTGGGCTAGGGGGACGGTGATTATAATGCCCCTAGACCCACATTTCATAGACAAGTTAGTGGAATTGATAGCACAACTATTTTCTGGTTTAGTCTCTTGGTATACTCTGAGTACAACGCCCCAAGACCACGAGATTATGTACAGGATGACCGATGATACTTCTGATGATGACACATATGTTTTCATAAATATTTTTGCAAAAGTTTTCGGAAGATAACTTTGGTTTATGTATTAAGGATTGTAAAAGTTGTTTCATGGTTTACAAGTGTTTTTTTATGCTGTTGTTTTCCTGTTTTATAGCTTCACTCACTGAGTTCTTTAGGACTCACCCCCCACTCTCTAGATTTTTCAGGACTTTTCTACTGGTGAGCCAAGGCCATCGTAGAGGAGATATGGACCAGGGATAGGAGCTGCACTGTAGTCATTAGTTGTATGGGTTCATTATGCCATATCTACATTCATATAAAACTCAGTGAGTGGAGCTATAAATGGGTTCATCATGTCATTTTGTTGTATAGTCCATGTATATATGTGGTTGTACAGTAACTGGATTGTGTAAATGTTATATTTAATGGTTTACACAATTAATTTATTTTGATGTGGATATTATTAAAACAATGATTGATTTCCAGTTTCAGTCTGAGGCTTAGGTGGCAGTGGAACCTGTCACCTGCCGGTAACATTTCCAGATTGGGGATGTTACAAAGTTGGTATCAGAGCATGGTCTGGGAGTTAGTGACTGCAATGGGAGAGTGGCAATATCTTAAATATATAGTATACCTGAGGTACTAATATATAAGAGGTTATTTCTCCGGTATTTTATCCCGAGGTATATCTCATTCTAATTGTTTAAAATATTTCTAAAATTCAATTGACTTTTTCTTTTCTTGATCACTCTGATATCATGCTACCTAGAACTAGATCCAGAGGAAGAGGTAGACCCAGATGACATAGGGCACCTCATGATATAGATCCGGACCAGGGATTAGTGGCACCTCCCCCTGATGCAGATAGGGGACAAGAGAGAAACCGATACAAGATGGGGTCATGAGAGTATATGAGGCAGGACCAGTAGTTCAAGGTAATGATGAATTAGTTGCATGATTTCAGCAGCTCCAGCGTCCTTTAGCAGCTTTTGCTCAGTTAGCTACCCATCAGCAGCAGCCTCCAAACCCAGGGTCGAGAGCTCCAGAGCTTGAAGTTCCTATTCCACCACCACCTCCAGAACCCCATTTGGCTCACCAGACCATAGTTCCCCCAGTGATACCAGACACTATAGCTCCTCAAGCAGGACCTTCTATTTTACCACATGAACCTTTCCTAGTGACAGCTTAGGTGATATAGCGACCGAGGCTGTCGGTTTCCTTATATGATTTTCGGAAACTTTGCCCACCAATATTTTCGAGAGTAGAGTCTTCCCCCGATCCCAATGGATTTATTGAAGAATCAGATCGTATATGTACGGCCTTGAAATGTTCATCATAGAGGGAAGTGGAGTTGGTTAGATTTCACCTGAGGGATGTCGCTAATACTTAGTTTATGGCTTTTCGAGGTAACCAGTAGCATGATACTCCTCCAGTGACTTTGGATGAGTTTAGTACAACATTTCTGAGGAAGTTATTGCCTCGGAGTATTAGAGATGCCAGAGCTCGAGAGTTTGAGCAATTAGTTCAAAGAAAGCAGATGACTGTTTCTGAGTATGACATACAGTTTATCCGATTGTCCTAATACGCCCCACATTTGATCAATACTGAATAAATGAAGGTGAAACGGTTTGTAGATTGACTTCGACATTACCTCTTTCGATCCATTCATATTAAAAAGACTACTCTATATACTCAGGATTTAGATGGTGCTCTCCGATTTAAGGCTCGGGTTAGAGAGAGACAAGCTGAGAGAGAATCCCAGAAGAGGCCAAGGTCAGAGGAGAGAGCTAGGCCACATCAGAGTGGTATGAGTAGACGGCCACAAACATCGGCCCCTCCCCATGCACGATGTGATATGGGTTCGATATAGAGAGGTTCAGACTACAGACACATACATAGTATTGTGTCTCATACAATTTGTTCACCATCGGTAGCCCAGCCAGGGCAAGGTACCCCGCCATGTTTGACTTATGGGCGACCTCACACAAGAACTTGTTCATTTGAGGGTAAGAATTGTTATCGATGTGGACAGATAGGTCATCTAATGAAGGATTTTTTGGTACTAGCGGATCAGTTTTCATTTTTCCGTGCCACTTCATTGGCACCCCAACCTCAGTAAAATAGGAGTATTGGAGGAGAGCATAGATCTGTAGTGAGGGGACATGTGGCAGGAGGTAGGGGATAGTCAGTGGGTGATCGAGGACATGCCTCCACCAGCTGGGCTCAGGGCAGGGTGTATACCCTCACACCCAAGATGCACATGCATCTAATGTCGTTGTTATAGGTACATTGCCTGTTGGCTCACTGAATGCTAGAGTATTATTGTATTCTTGAACTACTCACTCATTTATATCACTGTACTTTGTGACCTACCTGGGTAGAGATACATAGACATTAGATTCACCCATTGTTATAACTACACCAGTTGGAGAGCCTATAGAGGCTACACAAAGAGTGAAGGCATGCCCAGTTGAGATTGATGGGCACGTGTATTATATTGATTTAGTGGTGTTAAGCATTTGGGGTTTGATGTTATTTTGGGAATGGATTGTTTAGCTACACATAGTGCGGTGGTAGATTACCAGAAGAACATTATCACATTGCATACCCTCGTTCAGCCAGTTAGAGTTTACTAGGGGGATAGGAATGTGGAACCATATAATTTGATATCGGCAATGCAAGCAAACAGGATCCTTCGTAAGAAAAATATGGGATACTTAGTTTATGTGACGAATAGTAGAGTGGAAGAAAAGAGTATTGATCAGATTCCAGTGGTAAGGGGGTATTCTGATGTTTTCCCAGATGAGTTACCAGGCTTGCCACAAGATAGAGAAATTGAATTTTACATAGATATAATTCCAGACACGCAACCCATATCAATTCCACCGTATAGGATGGCTCCTGCAGAACTTAAGGAATTAAATGTATAGTTGTAAAATTTGATGGATAAGGGATTCATTGGTCCATGTGTGTCTCCATTGGCTGCCCCAGTGTTATTTGTGAAGAAGAAGGATGGGACATTCCGATTGTGTATAGATTATCGACAGTTAAATAAGGTGACAATTAAGAATAAATACCCACTACCGCAGATCGACGATTTGTTTGATCAACTCTAGGGAGAACAATGTTTCTCAAAGATAGATCTTCGGCCTGGATTAGGGAAAGTGATGTACATAAGACAGCTTTCCGGACTAGATATGGACATTACGAGTTTGGTAATGTCGTTTGGTTTGTAACGCCCCTGCAGCTTTTATGGATTTGGTGAATAAGGTATCCATCCCTTTTTTTGATCGATTTGTGATAGTTTTCATTGACGATATCATGGTGTATTCACATAGTGATCAAGAACACGCGGAACACTTGCATCAGGTGCTACAGACATTGAGAGAGCACAAGTTATTTGCTAAGTTCCTTAAGTGTGAGTTTTGGTTATCCATAGTGGTGTTTCTGAGGCATGTGGTGTCAAAAGAAGGAATTGGTGTAGATTCCCAGAAAATTGAAGCTATTCAAAAATCGCATAGGCCCACTAGTGTGGCAGAGATTCGTAGTTTCTTGGGGTTAGAAGGGTACTACAAGAGTTTTGTAGAAAACTTCTCTAGAATAGATACACCGTTGACTCGGTTGACGCAGAAAAATGTGAAGTATGAATGGTCAGATGCTTATGAAAGGAGTTTCCTGGAGCTTAAACAACGGTTGACCACCACTCATGTTCTAGCTTTACCATCAGGATCAGGAGGGTATATGGTGTATTGTGATGCTTCTAGAGTGAGATTGGGATGTGTGTTAATGCAAAGAGGAAAAGTTTTTGCCTATGCTTCTAGGCAACTAAAACCTTATTAACAGAATTATCCCACCCATTATTTGGAGATGGAAACAATAATTTTGGCCTTGAAAATATAGAGACATTACTTATATGGTGAAAGGTTTGAGATTTTTAATGATAATAAAAGTATTAAGTACATTATGAGTCAAAAAGATCTTAATTTGAAGCAGAGTGATGGATTGAGTTATGAAAGGATTATGATTGTTCAATTCAGTATCATCCTAGTTAGGCTAATGTGGTAGCTAATTCCTTAAGCAGGAAGTCCATGGGGAGTTTAGCTCATTTTCTAATTGAAAAGTGGCAACCAGCTAGACAGATGCATAAATGTATTTCAGAGGGAGTACGTTTTCAAGTAACAAATTAGGGAGCATTGCTAGCACATATATAGGTCCGATCTACATTGGTTGAGAAAATTAGAGCTACTCAAGAAACAGACATGCAAACCTAAAAAATTAGAGATAAATTAAAGCAAGGAGTGGATGAAGAGTATTATGCAGACATCAAAAATATTCTAAGAAAGAAAGGCATAATTGTTGTTCCTACAAGTCGATGATAATCAGAGTAATACTGTTCCAAGCACCGAATCCTTTATGGAACACAAATAGTTCATCAATGATGAAACTGTACCACAATTTTTGAATACACAAGAACTGTGCAAGTCGGAGAGAGTCAGAAAACAACCTGGGAGGTATGGGTTTCTGATCTCACGTCATTAAGATGTCAATCTTATTGAAGAATACGATCCGACTTCGTATGAGGAAGTGATACAAGGTATCGACTCC
This sequence comes from Zanthoxylum bungeanum, assembly GCA_019454045.1. Taxonomy (NCBI): domain Eukaryota; kingdom Viridiplantae; phylum Streptophyta; class Magnoliopsida; order Sapindales; family Rutaceae; genus Zanthoxylum; species Zanthoxylum bungeanum. The sequence goes on from SKCR01028308.1 coordinate 126,277, forward strand.
TTTCATGGCAAAGTGTCATGAAATCCGAAATGGATTCCATGCATACCAACCAAGTTTGGACACTGGTTGTAGTACCGGAAGGCATTGTGCCTATTGGTATTATATAAGTCTTCAAGGAAGACATACATGGATGGCAACATACAAACGTACAAAGTTAGGCTTGTAGCAAAAAGGTATCGTTATCAACATTGTGTTGATTACGACAAAACCTTTTAACTGTTGCCATTGTTAAATCCATTTAGATTATACTTGCTGATGCTGCATGTTTCATTTATGAAATATAGCAGCTGAACATCAAAATCGCTTTCCTTAAACGGAAACCTTTTGGAGGATGTTTACAACATCCTGACGGTTTTATCGTACAAAAACTAGCAAACAAGGTTTGCAGGTTATTCGATCCATTTATGGATTGAAGCAAGCATTGCGTTCTTGGAACTATATCATTTTGATGTAATCATAATGGTGTATGATTTCATTCAAAAATGAATATGATTCTTGTGTATATAAGGAGGTTAGTGGGAGCGCACTGAAAGTGAATGTCCTAAATAAATAATGACATATCATTTCTTGGAAATGATATTCCCATAAAACAATCATAAAAGCTTGGCTTTCATGAAAATTCTCAGTACAATTCTTGGGAGAGACAACCTTTATTCTAGGAATAAAGATCTACTGGGATAGATCTAAAAGTTGTTAATACTCTCCGAGAACTCGTACATTGAAATAAATGTACGTGACCTGATGTCTCATAGGCTTTGAGCATATGGAGTCACGATCAGGCCAATCCAAGTGATAGTCACTGGATTGATGTTAAGAACATCCTTTAGTATCTTAGAGGAACTAAAGATGTTTTCTTATACTATGGAGAATGAGAACTTGAAGTGACTGGGTTCACTGTTGCAAGTTTCCTAACCGATAATAACGACTAGAAGTCGTAATAACGATACTATAAAGTTTGATAAACGGAACAGTGAGCTGGATATCTTCCAGGCAAGATACTGTTGCCGAATAGACAACAAAAGTGGGATATTGCTGTAGCTGAGGCAGAAATAGAAGCCATCTGGTTTGATAATAATCCTAATCAGATTAGGAGTAGTTCTGTTAGCAGCTAAGCTAGGCTACATCGCAGGCTAAAGAATTAATGGTCTCATCAACGATCCAGATATATACTTCATATATTCATCTGATTCGTTCGGATCATACATCGTGGCGATGTGATGATCGAATAAATCGCATCAGATGATAATCAAGCAAATCCGCTGATGAAAGCATTTCCTCAGCAGAAGTTTGAGCGAACCGTACATAGTTCGGGTGTAGGACACTTGAGTGATTGGCTATAGGCCAAGTGGGATATTGTTGGATAGTTATGACCCATAGCATCACTATTTGTACAGATCATGGTGTTGTTGTACAAATTAACTATATGACAAAGGAAATTGCTCTTTTATCATTTGTAATTAGATTACCAAGATGTATAAATGATAGAAGGTCCATATGATTAGTTCCGGATTGAGATGATATGAGACAGTATCAATCTATAAAGGTTTAATCATTAAATATCCCTAGTCGTAGTATTATCGAGATTGGACATCGATAATGCGGAATAGACTAGTATTACACTTGTGCGCGTTGTGGGAGCATAACAACATAGTTCTCATATATTTGGGTATTGGATACTCATGCAAGTGTAATAGGAGGTTGTGTTTACCGATGTTATGGAAACAGCTTCGCTCTGGATAGACCCCTCGAAATTCCATTGGTAGTATGACTATGTGTCTACGGAAGTCCGAATCAGGGTAGGTGTATTTGGTCTTAACCTGAGACTTGCACCGCTAATATTTGCGACAATCAATATACTTTGGTTTTGGTCGTCCAGGGCTTTAACAGGTTCTGTGTACGCCTCTTCTGGGTATATTGAGAATCGTAGTGTATTGGGTGTGATGTCAAGACGGAAGTATCACTCTAGTCATAGTGGAGATGATGATCACGTAGGATACATAAATGGTGCTCTTTTATGCTGCAGCTATCGGATATTATGACTAGGTCATGTTTATCTGATTATAGAGACTAGTTACTAGAGATCTGATATGTGCTTCGTACGAGGCAGACATAATTCCAGCCCCAGGCCTTGCACGTGACATCCGATGCTAGATCGAAATATGCAATACTACGTATAGTATGCCTGATATAGATCACATATTCCAGTAAGAATATTTCTGGAGAATTGGGTAGGCACGGTGCTTTGCTAGAACCCAACCATGTCTTGTAAATCGGTAAAAATGTTGTACTAGGTACGTACGTGTTCAGATAGTCCGACGACCGGATTTACTACCAACATATTCAGGGATCTCATGGGTCGCTTCCCGAAGATTCACCGATGACGTATGACTCACACTTTATTAATCTAGGATTAATTAGATGAGAGAGAAAATTAATCTGGGATTAATTACAGAGATATTTTATATGGGATAAAATATTTATTAAAGAGAGAAAATGATTAATTTGGAATTAATCGATAAAATAATATATTCGATATATTATAGGAAATTGGATTTCGACACGGAATTGAAATTAGATTTTAATTCGGGCGAACGAGTTAATTTAGAATTAATTCGTTAGCGACGTGAATAGTAATTTTGCTAGGCATAATTATTTAATTACGTCGCTACGGAAAATTCGTTAATTCGGAATTAGCGAACCCGAGCCCGGGAGTGTTTGCGGGTGCACTCATATTTCGAATTCAAGTGCGGCCACAAGTCACATCTAGCGTCAAATCACTAGTCAATCAATTGATGTGATGTCTAGTCACTTTGAGTGATTGACAACCAGTCACTTTTCATTGATTGATGTAAGTGGTTGTATGGCTTTAATGCTTGTACTTTTGGAATTTGAATTTTGGTATTAGGTTTTTGTAAAGCCAAATACACAAATTAATCTCATCTTCCTAACTTCTTCTCTCTCTCTCACGGCCAAGGGCCAAGTTTGCTTCTCTCCCAATTTTTGGCAAGGCCGAAAATTACAAGTAATGAAAAGGAAAATTTGTGGCAAGTTTTCCAATGCTAGCACATTAAGGGTTCCTAAGGTGATATGGAACTAACTTATGAGCATGGAATCATCAATCAAAGCTTGGAGCTTGGAGGAGCTTCCATGGAGGTGGTGACCGAAAATGGAGGAGGACAAAACAGTCCACTGCCGAGAGCACACCAAGGGGAGAAAGCCGAGAGCTTCAAGGGAACAAAGGGCTTGTGTTCATCGCATCAAAATCCGATCAATGTAAGTATGATTCTGTATTTCTTCGTTGAGTATTCACACATGTTTCTTTGCTTGAATTGATCCTTGGGACTTAATAGAAACCCTACAATGAAGTGTGTTGTGTTTGTGTTGTATAATGTAATTACACAAAATGAAAGTCAAAATATGAAAATAATAAAAAATGGTAAATGTCTTTCAAGCCATCACACTAGTGTGTTTCACACTCAACCACCAACCATCAACTTCCATCACATTAAAGTGATAAAGTTGACTAGTGATGTGACGCGTGATGTGACTTATAGGCCCCACTTGATTGGAAATGCGAGTGGGCCCACAAACACTCCCGGGCTCGGGTTTGCTAATTCCGAATTAACGAATTTCCGTTGCGACGTAATTAAATAATTATGCCTAGTAAAATTATTATTCACGTCGCTAACGAATTAATTCTAAATTAACTCGTTCGCCCGAATTAAAATCTAATTTCAATTCCGCGTCAAAATCCAATTTCGTATAATATATCGAATATATTATTTTATCGATTAATTCTAAATTAATCGTTTTCTCTCTTTAATAAATATTTTATCCTAGATAAAATATCTCCGTAATTAATCCCAGATTAATTTTCTCTCTCATCTAATTAATCCAGATTAATAAAGTGCGAGTCATACGTCATCGGTGAATCTTCAGGAAGCGACCCATGAAATACCCGGATATGTTGGTAGTAAATCCGGTCGTCGGACTATCCGAACATGTATGTATCTTGTACTACATTTTTACCGATTTACAAGACATGGTTGGGTTCTAGCAAAGCACCGTGCCTACCCAATTCTCCAGAAATATTCTTACTGGAATATGTGATCTATATCAGGCGTAGTATACGTAGTATTGAATATTTCGATCCAGCATCGGATGTCACATGCAATGCCTGGGGCTGGAATTGTGTCTGCCCCGTACGAAACACATATCGGATCTCTAGTAACTAGTCTCTATAATCAGATAAACATGACCTAGTCATAATATCCCGATAGCTGCAGTATAAAAGAGCACCAGTTCCGTATCCTACGTGATCATCATCTCCACTATGACTGGAGTGATACTTCCGTCTTGACATCACACCCAATACACTACGATTCTCAATATACCAGGAAGAGGCGTACACAGAACCTGTTAAAGCCCTAGATGACCAAAACCAAAGTATATTGATTGTCACAAGTATTAGCGGTGCAAGTCTCAGGTTAAGACCAAATACACCTACCCTGATTCGGACTTCCATAGACATATAGTCATACTACCAATGGAATTCCGATGGGTCTATCCAGAGCGAAGCTGTTTCCGTACCATCGGTAAACATAACCTCATATTACACTTGCATGAGTATCCAATACCCAAATATATGAGAACTATGCTATTATGCTCCCACAACGAGCACAAGTGTAATACTAGTCTATTCCGCATTATCGATGTCCAATCTCGATAATACTACGACTAGGGATATTTAATGATTAAACCTTTATGGATTGATACTGTCTCATATCATCTCGATCCGGAACTAATCATATGGACCTTCTATCATTTATACATCTTGGTAATCTAATTACAAATGATAAAAGAGCAATTTCCTTTGTCATATAGTTAATTTGTACAACAACACCATGATCTGTACAAATAGTGATGCTATTGGTCATAACTGTCCAACATAGAATTATCCCCCCATTATTTGGAGATGGAAACAATAATTTTGGCCTTGAAAATATGGAGACATTACTTATATGGTGAAAGGTTTGAGATTTTTAATGATAATAAAAGTCTTAAGTACATTATGAGTCAAAAAGATCTTAATTTGAAGCAGAGTGATGGATTGAGTTATGAAAGGATTATGATTGTTCAATTCAGTATCATCCTAGTTAGGCTAATATGGTAGCTAATGCATTAAGCAGGAAGTCCATGGGGAGTTTAGCTCATTTTCCAATTAAAAAGTGGCAACCAGCTAGACAGATGCATAAATATATTTCAGATGGAGTTCGCTTTCAAGTAACAAATTAGGGAGCATTGCTAGCACATATACAGGTCCGATCTACACTGGTTGAGGAAATTAGAGCTACTCAGGAAACAGACATGCAAACCTAAAAAATTATAGATAAATTAAAGTAAGTAGTGGATGAAGAGTATTATGCAGACATCGAAAATATTCTAAGAAAGAAAGGAATAATTGTTGTTCCTATAATTCCTGAGTTGAGAAACTTATTGTTAGAGAAAACCCACACCTCATCCTATATTATGCATCCCGGGATTACTAAGATTTACCATGATCTAAAAGATCTCTATTGGTGGGATAGTATGAAAATGGATGTAGCGAATTTTGTGCCAAATGTCTTACTTGTTAGCAGGTCAAAATAGAGCATCAGAGACCAGCAGGGAAACTTCAAAGTTTGGATGTCCCCGAATGGAAATGGGAGAAGACTACTATGGATTTTGTAATTGGGCTTCCTCGTATCTCGAAAGGGTATGATTCCATTTGGGTGATTGTAGACAGGTTAACGAAATGCGCACATTTTCTGCATGTAAAGACTAATTATTCAGTAGCTCAGTATGCCAGGCTGTATTTGGATAAGATAGTGTCATTGCATGGAATACTTGTCTCAATAATCTATGATTGAGGTTCTCAACTTACATCCAAGTTTTGGCAATCATTCCAAGAAGCTTTGGGTTCTCAGTTATGTTTTAGTATAGCTTTCCACCCTCAAAGTGTTAGACAATTGGAACGAACCATTCAAACCTTGGAGGATATGTTACGAGCTTGTGTGGTAGATTTTGAAGGTAGTTGGGACCATCATTTGCCACTTATAGAGTTTTCCTATAACAATAGCTATCAGGTAAGTATTCAGATGGCTCCTTTTGAAGCCTTATATGGTCGGAAATACAGTTCACCGGTGGGATGGTTTGAAATGGGAGAACAATAGTTGCTTGGGCCTGACTTGGTACAAGATACAATGGAAAAGGTGAAGTTGATTAGAGAAATAATGAAAACAGCTCAAAGTCACCAGAAAATTTATGCGGATCTCCAGAGAAAATATTTGGAGTTTCAGGTGGGTGACTCAGTGTTCTTGAAGGTATCTCCTTTTAAAGGGTTTATGAGATTTGGCAAGAAGGGTAAGCTCAACCCTATGTATATTGGGCTATTTCAGATACTTCGTAGAGTTGGAAGAAGAGCATATGAGTTGGCACTCCCACCTAGTATGGATAGAATACATCTGGTGTTTCACGTGTCTATGTTACGGAAGTACTTAAACGATAAATCTCATGTTCTAGAGCCTCAGACAGTTGATATCTGTCAAGATTTGTCCTATTTGGAACAGCCAGTAGCCATATTGGATAGAGAAACAAGAAAGTTAAGGTTGAGGTGGATTCCATTAGTTAATGTGGTTTGGCAGCATCACAAGGGACAAGAAACCACATGGGAACCAGAAGCAGTTATTTGCTTCTGGTTATAATACTTAAGTTAATTCACTTAGGTCTGGTAAGAAATATAAGAGTTGGACCAATATAATGGTGTGTTGTAAGAGTTTATTAGTATTTGGATTTGTGGATATTTGCTAACAAGACTTAAGGACACTTTTTAAGTCTCATTAACAAATGTCCAGCATTTGTAACTTAAGTATTAAAAAAAAAAAGCAAAAGCCCCCCCTACAACCCACTTTTTTCCTTATTTTCATTCATTCTTCTTATTTTCTCCCTAAATATTGTGAATATTTACTTATAAGTCAAGTTTGGGATGTCCGATTGATGAAGCATAAATTTTTGGGTAAACTAGACACATAGGGGAGTAACATATCCAAAATTTAGAATTTTTAGACTAAGATGAGACCCGACCAAATTTGTGAAGTCGGGCAATTTGCTTCCCCTATGCCCAGTTTTTTCAGTCCATAACATGCGTTTTTGATATCGGAATTGAGAACTATAAAAACCTGCATAAACTAGATACAATATGGACCATTCCGGTAAAATTTAGCTTCAGATTCATGTTGGAAATCTAATAACCATGTCCCCAAGATCAAAAACAAGCAAAATACATATAAGAATGAACTAGATTGAAGTAATGGCGGAAACAATACTCACAAAAACCAAATGTGGATGCAATGGATGAAGCAAAAATACTCCTTTGTGCAGTGAAGATTTCGGCCAACCAGTGAAGAGAAGCTCCAAGCTAAATTGATCCTTCCAAGCTCTAAGATGAGTTTCCCATAACACCTTGTATGATCCCTTGATGTTGCTAGCCAAACTTGTGTGTTAGAGTTCCAAACAAACACACCTTCTTCTTGTCTTGCCACAAAACAAATGAAGAACAATGGAGAGAGTTTTGTGGTTACTGGTTTCGGTAATTAGAGAGAGGAAGAAGATCTGATTTTTTTGTTTCAAAAATCAATTTATATTTATGTTATAATTACATTAAATAATAATATAAATATAACACAAACCATGCAAAGACTTAGAGTGTCTAACACTCAATTTCCATGCATTATCTTTGAGTGCTTTGTACACTATCTTCATGCATTGCATCTTGATTAAAAAATGCAAATAATGACAAGTGTCATGTGGGCCCCACACGTTTCCAAATGAAAGTGGGCCCACGTGCACTCACGCGTTCGGGTTCGATATTTCCGAAATATCGAGCTTACGTCGCGACGTTAATTAAATCGAATTTAAATAATAATTGCGCCTAGCGAAATTATTATTTACGTCGCTAACGAATTAATTCTAAATTAATTCGTTTGCCCGAATTAAAATCTAATTTCAATTTCGCGTCGAAATCGAATTCCGTTTATTATATCGAATATAATAATTTTACGATTAATTCTAAATTAATCGTTCTCTCTCTTTATACAGTACTTTATCCAAGATAAAGTCTCTCCGTAATTAATCCAAGATTAATCGAGTTTGAATCATACGTCATCGGTGAATCTTCGGGAAGCGACCCAAGAGACCTCTAGATATGTTGGCAGTAAATCCGGTTGTCGAACTATCCGAACACGTACGTACCAAGTACTACGTTTTTACCGATTTACAAGACAAGGTTAGCTCTAGCAAAACGCCATGCCTACCCAATTCTCTAGAAATATTCTTACTGGAATATTAGATCTATAACAGGCGTAGTATACCGTAGTATAGTGTATATCGAACCAGTATCGGATGATCACATGTAAGGCCTGGGGCTGGAGATGTGTCTGCCCCGTACGATACACATATCGGACATCAAGCAACCAGTCTCTTTGAATCGGATAATCCTGACCTAGTCATATTATCCCGATGGTTGCAACCATTATAGAGTACTAGTTCTGAATCCCTCGCGATCATCATCTCCATATGTCTGAAGTGATACTTCCATCTTGACATCACATCCAATACACTACGATTCTCGATAAACCCAGAAGAGATGTACACAGAACCCGTTAAAGCCCTGGACCATCAAAACTAAAGTTTACCGATCGTCGTAAGTACTAGCGATGCAAGTCTCAGGTTAAGATCATATGCACCTACCCTGAAGCGGACTCCCATAGACACGCAGACATACTACCAATGGGATTCCGCGGGGTCTATCCAGAGCGAAGCTGTTTTCCGTACCATCGGTAAAACACAACCTCCTACCGCACTTGCATAAGTATCCTATACTTAAATATATGAGAACTATGCCGTTGTGCCCTCACAACATGCACGAGTGCAGTACTAGTCTATTCCGCATTATCGATGTCCAATCTCGATAATACTACGACTAGGGATATTTAATGATTAAACCTTTATGGATTGATACTGTCTCATATCATCACAATCCGGAACTAATCATAGGGACTTTACCATTTATATTCAAAGTAAATAAATTACAAAACGGTAAAAGGCAATTTCATTACTACATAGTTAATTTTGTACAATAATACAATATCATTTACAAAATAGTGACGCTATGGGTCATTACTGTCTAACAATCTCCCACTTGGCCTATAGCCAGTCACTCAAGCATCTAATACCTGAACTATGTACATGTCGCTCAAACTTTTCCCGAGGAATAGCCTTCGTCAGCGGATCTGCAATATTATCCTCTGATGCGATCTTCTCGATCTTCACATCGCCACGATGTATGATCTCTCGAATCAGATGGAATCGTCGAAGACATGTTTGGATCGTTGATGAGACCTTGGTTCCTTAGCCTGTGCTATAGCCCCGCTATTGTCACAATACAATGGAACGGGCTCAGCTGCTAACGGAACTACTCCTAATCCAATTAGGAATTTACGGATCCAAACTGCCTCTTTTGCTGCTTCAGCTGCTGCAATGTACTCCGCTTCAGTTGTTGAATCGGCAACAGTATCTTGCTTGGAAGATTTCCAGCTCACTGCTCCGTTATTCAAGCAAAATATGTACCCGGTTTGCGACTTAAAGTCGTCTCTGTCGGTTTGGAAACTTGCATCAGTATACCCAGATACCTCAAGTTCTCCATCTCCATAGATAAGAAAACATCCTTAGTTCTCTTAAGATACCTAAGGATACTCTTAACCGCCATCCAGTGATCCTGTCCTGGATCGGCCTGATATCGACTACACATGCTCAAAGCATAGGACATCAGGTCGTGTACATATCATGGCATACATGATCGATCCGACTGCCGAGGCGAACGGAGTCCGACTCATGTTGTCTCTCTCATCTTGTGTTTTTGGACACATGTCCCTAGATAGATAGACGCCATGTGATGTTGGCAACAGTCCTCTCTTGGACTGATCCATGTTGAATCTCTTCAACATTTATCAATATATGTACTCTGGGAGAGTCCAAGTAGCTTTCTAGATCTATCCCGGTAGATCTTTATTCCTAGAATAAAAGCTGCTTCTCCCAGATCTTTCATGGAGAATTTCAATGAAAGCCAAGCTTTCACCGACGTTAACATGGGAATGTCATTGCCTATAAGCAATACATCGTCGACATAAAGGACAATAAAAGTCAGTGCACTCCCACTAACCTTTTATATACACAAGGATCATCTACGTTTTGAATGAAATCATATTCTTTTATGACCTCATCAAAACGTTGGTTCCATGACCTCGATGCTTGCTTCAGTCCATAAATGGACCGATTTAACTTACAAACCTTGTTTGCAAGTCTTGGTGCGATAAAAACGTCAGGTTGTGGTTGTTGCAATAAACATCCTCCAACAGGTTTCCGTTTAAGGAAAGCGGTTTTAACGTCCATCTGCCATATTTCGTAATCGTAATATGCAGCTATTGCAAGCATTATCCGAATGGATTTAATCATGGCAACGGGTGAGAAAGTTTCGTCATAATCAACTCCAAGTTGTTGACGATACCCCTTCGCTACAAGCCTAGCTTTGTACGTTTGAACGTTGCCATCCATGTCTGTCTTCTTCTTGAAGACCCATTGCATCCAATAGGCTTTACGCCTTCTGGTGCATCAACCAGTGTCCAAACTTGGTTGGTATACATGGAATCCATTTCGGCCTTCATGGCCTTGCCATAAAGTGGATTCGATACCCTGTATCGCTTCCTCATACGTAGCCGGTTCAGTATCCTCAATAAGATAATATCTACATGAGGTGAGATCAGGAATCCATACCTCTCAGGTATTACCCTGACTCTCTCCGACCTACGTGGTCCTTGTGTAATTGAAGATTGTGGTTCAGTCTCATCCTGGATGGACTGTTCATGTTCCGTTCTAGATTCAATGCCAGGAACAGTATCACTACGACTTTCATCGAGTTCTACTTTCCTCCCACTAACCACTGCATTTAGGAATTCCTTCTCAAGGAAAACCGCATGTAGAGCAACAAATACTTTGTTCTCTTTTGGGTTATAGAAGTAATATCCTTTGGTTTCCTTAGGATATCCAACAAATAGGCATTTATCTGATTTGGGTTCAAGTTTGGTACCTTCCAAACGTTTGACGTATGCCCAGCAACCCCAAATCTTCAGGAATGAGAAACCTGGTTTCTTTCCTGTCCATATCTCATACGGAGTCTGTTCAACAGACTTTGACGGAACCCTATTCAAAATAAGAATTGCACTTTCTAATGCATGTCCCCAGAAGGATATAGGTAGCTCAGTGCGACTCATCATCGACCTTACCATGTCAAGCAAGGTACGGTTTCTCCGTTCAGACACACCATTTAATTGTGGTGTTCCAGGAGGAGTCCATTGTGAAAGAATACCATATTCTTTCAAGTAATCTTGAAACTCATTACTTAAGTATTCGCCACCACGGTCCGACCGTAATGTCTTAATACTCTTGCCTGTTTGTTTTTCAACTTCGTGTCGAAACTCTTTGATTTCTCAAAAGTTTCCGACTTGTGCATCATTAGATACACATAACCATAACGTGATGCATCATCCGTAAAGGTTACGAAGTATCGATATCCACCTCTAGCCTGGCTAGACATGGGCCCACAAACGTCACTATGAACGAGGGCTAACAGTTCAGTGGCGCGTTCACCTTTACCACTAAAAGGTGATTTAGGCATTTTGCCTAATAAACAAGATTCGCAGACGTCATATGAATTTGGATCAAATCCGTCCAAGTACCCACTCTTCGAAAGTGTGGATATGCGAGTCTTGTTGATGTGTCCCAGACGACAATGCCACAAATAAGTTTCTTCTTTTGGATTACTCATTTTGAGCCTTTTGTTTGTTATTTTACATTTTGGAGATTCATTTATATTCAAATATAAAGACCATTATTTGCATCAGCACTGCAAATTTCTGCATCATTCATATATAAATAACACCTGGTGTTTTTAAATACAAAAGTGTACCCACACTGGTTAACAAAGATACAGAAATAATATTCTTAGTTAAACTAGGAACATAATAACAGTTCAAAAGTTTAAGTACATGCCCCGAGGGCAGTTCAAAACAAAAGTGCCTACGGCCAAAACAGCAACAGAAGTTCCATTTCCAACTCGTAGATCAATCTCCCCCGAAGCCAGTCTCCTGCTATCATGCAGATCCTGCACATCAGTACAAATATGAGAACCACAGCCAGAATCAAAAATCCAATTTTTATTAAGACTAGAAGTAGTCATATTTATCTCAATAACAAACATACCTGAGGCCGGTGCCTTGCCCGCCTGTATGTCCTCCTTATGTCCCTTGTTCATGCGGCAGTCACGCTTCCAGTGACCTTTCTTGCCGCATTTCAGGCAAAATCTTGAGACTTGTCCCTTGGCTTCCCAGAAGCCTTTGTTGACTTGGCCTTGCCTTTGTTCTTATGCTTCTTCTTCTTAACACCCCCAGTTGCCTTGAGCCCAGCTTTCGGCTTTTGAGATGTTGTTGCAAAGTGCGCCTCGCGCTTGTTGCCTTTCAGAAGTTCTTTCTCTGACTCCTTGAGAATCGACAACAACTCTCCAAGAGTGTCATCCGAATTCATCAGTTTGTAGTTGATGACAATCTGTTCCAAGTATCGGGTAGTGACTGTAGAAGTACATCTATAGCCAGCTCAGACTCCAAGACTATACCCATATTAGCCAGTTCATCAATATCGGCTATCATTTGAGTCCCATGGACCTCAACAGAACTACCATCAGTCATACGGGTGCGAAAGATCCTCTTCACCAACTCGTACCTCGCCATCCGCTTATTAGTGCGGTGAAGATCTTGCAATCTTGCCATCATATTATAAGGATCCAAGTCCCTATTTTGGCGACGAAAGTGTTGAGTCATTGAAGCAAGCATGATCGACTGAGCCGTGTCACAATCATCACTGTGAGTTTTCCATAACTCCAGCTCAAGTGGCTCAGTGGCTTAGGCCCGAGAGGTCTCTGAATCGTATACAGTATCCTCTCCGCCCCAAGGACTATCCTTAGGTTCTTTCCCAATCAGCAAAGTTTGTCCCCTTAAAGACATTGTCACCCATGATGATGTCAAGACATTTACCTTGCTAGCCATCTTAACTACGATAGTCCAACTATCTAGTTAACGATAAAAAAATGGGTACAGTCAAACTGTTACAAGAAAAATAACATTTTATTAGTCCAACTAATGTTAAAAAATTGACGAAATAAATTTTGTAAGCGCGTAAGCTAAGTATCTGAATGAAAATTGCAAACTCAATACTAGCCTCCCACTATTTTCTACAAGTCTCTAACCCTCTGTTGAGTACTCGGGAAATCCAATTTCCTAGTGGGCTAGGATCCCGTTAAATAACACACAACCTTGACTTTGGCCCAACAAGTTGTATGATATTTAACTAGGTAGATCTCGAAGATCAATTGGATCCCATCCAATTCCTAGATCCGGTAGGTGGACATCCAAGTCCGAAACATATATATCTAATACATACGTCAATGTATCCAATACATTTCCTAACCATTTCCTCTGAATCAACTAAGCCTTGGCTTTGGCACAAAACAACCTAATGATTCCAGTTAAGCGGGACCCATTGACAAGGAAAGTTTCGTAATCAATGTCGATGGACAAGAAGTGATCTTGACTTTGGCCAACAAATCACAACTTGGACAGGACACCGATGTGTAACAAAACTCTCATGATTCAAACACATCCTCAATTGACAAAGGTCTTGACTTTGGCCAACAAACCAATGCCAATTTCGGATCTTGAGAAAGAATCATTCAACGGAAGGAAAATCGCTTAATATTGTTTGAGGGATTTTTCGCGTAATTGGCAACCAATTAATTTATCTTTGTTAGGTCTCATCATCATACACCCTTAAGCATGCTTCTAAAACATCATAAAGTGCATAAAGTAAAGTAATAGTGATATACGGATGGATATATAAACAACTTGTTCCTAGAACAAATCACTCCCTTTCCTCTCCCGCTAGCACTATTCTACTTCTACCCAATTACATAATACAATAAGAGAAACCTCATTTACATTGAGGGGAATTAGGTGAGAAGAGAATACATAGAGATAAAGAGATAGGCTGGACACGCAGGTCCAATTTATAAATTCCAAATTTACAATAATTTCTAAAATTACCCTTCCCTTCTAATATCCATCCGATATGCACTATTCATACAACATCCACATTCATTCATTCATTCAAGGCATGTTATACAACCAATCAAATCCAATTAATTAGTCTTTAATTAGGTGACAATACAATGTTCAAACAATTGTTTGCATTTGCGCGAGTCCAACTCGTTTTGAGAATAAATACATATGGTAGAATTCACGAATTATATCGAACTACTCGTTAAATCCAATTTAAGTCGTATTCAATACTAATCCTATTATTTAATTCTAAATTAATATATACACTTTTATTGTGCTTTTATAACTTAGATTCCAAATCTAGTTCTATTGGGTCTCAAAGCCCAACTAACATCTAATGTCCGTTTAATTAAAGTCCGATGGGCTTTCTATTGATTTCATTAGGCTTGGGCCTTGGTCAATGTGGGTCAAACCCAATTTCCAAGCCCAATAAGGAATCACCCTCATTTGCCATAAAACCAATATCAAGCCCATAAGGCCCAAATTAAACAAAAAGCCCATTTATTACATTTGGACTTAAATGGGTGTGATTTAGGCCCATTTTGGATCCAATCCAATGGTCCAAATCTACTTGGCCCAACCAAGCCCATTTATGACCAAATATAATAGTTTTAGGCCCAATTCCAATTTAAGCCCAATTAACTAAATTTTAAAATTCCAAATTTTATAACTTAATTAATTAAAGTGTATGTTCATGATTAATCCTTTAAATCAATATTCCCAAAATATCAAATTAATCTATTAATCATATTTTTATCTTAAATACATGTCCAACATTATTTAATCAAAAAATCAAGTCCCTAATCATCATCAAGCATTCGGCCAAGGTGATTATATGGTTCCGATTTCGTTTTCAATCCAATCAAGTCACAAATGATCATCTCCATATATTTCAAGTCATCCAATGTCTAAAATTAAAAAATCATCTAGTCCTCATGCTTGCATGTATTCGGCCAAGCCACTTTGGGGTTTGGAAAAATTAATCCAATTTATTTCCATGAAATTGATGATGTATAATCCATTTTAACATACATCTAAGCATATTTAATCAAGCAAACTCATCAAATCATGCTTCAAACAATTTCCCCAAAAAACATCCTAAATATTTGCATGCATTTTTAGGCTCAATGATACCATTGTTGGAAATCTAATAACCATGTCCCAAGATCAAAAACAAGCAAAATACAATATAAGAATGAACTAGATTGAAGTAATGGCGGAAACGGAAACAATACTCACAAAAACCAAATGTGGATGCAATGGATGAAGCAAAATACTCCTTTGTGCAGTGGAAGATTCGGCCAACCAGTGAAGAGAAGCTCCAAAGCTAATTGATCCTTCCAAGCTCTAAGATGAGTTCCCATAACACCTTGTATGATCCCTTGATGTTGCTAGCCAAAGTTGTGTGTTAGAGTTCCAAACAAACACACCTTCTTCTTGTCTTGCCACAAAACAAATGAAGAACAATGGAGAGAGTTTTGTGGTTTACTGGTTTCGGTAATTAGAGAGGAGAGAAGATCTGATTTTTGTTTCAAAAATCAATTTATTATGTTATAATTACATTAAATAATAATATAAATATAACACAAACCATGCAAAGATTAGAGTGTCTAACACTCAATTTCCATGCATTATCTTTGAGTGCTTTGTACACTATCTTCATGCATTGCATCTTGATTAAAAAATGCAAATAATGACAAGTGTCATGTGGGCCCCACACGTTTCCAAATGGAAGTGGGCCCACGTTGCACTCACGCGTTCGGGTTCGATATTCCGAAATATCGAGCTTACGTCGCGACGTTAATTAATCGAATTTAAATAATAATTGCGCCTAGCGAAATTATTATTTACGTCGCTAACGAATTAATTCTAAATTAATTCGTTTGCCCGAATTAAAATCTAATTTCATTCGCGTCGAAATCGAATTCCGTTTATTATATCGAATATAATAATTTTACGATTAATTCTAAATTAATCGTTCTCTCTCTTTATACAGTACTTTATCCGAGATAAAGTCTCTCCTTAATTAATCCAAGATAATCGAGTTTGAATCATACGTCATCGGTGAATCTTCGGGAAGCGACCCAAGAGACCTCTAGATATGTTGGCAGTAAATCCGGTTGTCGAACTATCCGAACACGTACGTACCAAGTACTATGTTTTTACCGATTTACAAGACAAGGTTAGCCTCTAGCAAAACGCCATGCCTACCAATTCTCTAGAAATATTCTTACTGGAATATTAGATCTATAACAGGCGTAGTATACCGTAGTATAGTGTATATCGAACCAGTATCGGATGATCACATGTAAGGCCTGGGGCTGGAGATGTGTCTGCCCCGTACGATACACATATCGGACATCAAGCAACCAGTCTCTTTGAATCGGATAATCCTGACCTAGTCATATTATCCCGATGGTTGCAACCATTATAGAGTACTAGTTCTGAATCCCTCGCGATCATCATCTCCATATGTCTGAAGTGATACTTCCATCTTGACATCACACCCAATACACTACGATTCTCGATAAACCCGAAGAGATGTACACAGAACCGTTAAAGCCCTGGACCACCAAAACTAAGTTTACCGATCGTCGTAAGTACTAGCGATGCAAGTCTCAGGTTAAGATCATATGCACCTACCCTGAAGAAGCGGACTCCCATAGACAGCAGAATACTACCAATGGGATTCCGCGGGGTCTATCCAGAGCGAAGCTGTTTTCCGTACCATCGGTAAAACACAACCTCCACCGCACTTGCATAAGTATCCTATACTTAAATATATGAGAACTATGCGTTGTGCCCTCACAACATGACAGTGCAGTAGTACTAGTCTATCCGCATTATCGATGTCCAATCTCGATAATACTACGACTAGGGATATTTGATGATTAAACCTTTATGGATTGATACTGTCTCATATCATCACAATCCGGAACTAATCATAGGGACTTTTACCCTTTATATTTCAAAGTAAATAATACAAAAATTGTTAAAAACAATAAAAGGCAATTTCATTACTACATAGTTAATTTTGTACAATAATACAATATCATTTACAAAATAGTGACGCTATGGGTCATCACTGTCTAAAAAAATTCATCCCCCAATTACTCATATTGAATTTTCAAAATTAGACTCAGCAGTTAAAGTTTTCTTACGATTAGTAAAAATCTACGTTTCACTTCGGTATTTGACCAATTCCAAATATACGCCGTTAAAATTCATAGTACCCTAGATATCTCAAACACTTAGTAGATTAAGTGTCATGGCTTTGCATATTCTTTTTCATGATTTGTGATATGAAAATATTCTGAGTAATCAAGAAATAATACAATACGCTGTTTGACTTTCGTCGACTGCTCAGGAATCGCAAGTCACTCCACCGCCTACAGAATTGAATTCCCATAACACTGTGAGTGGATACTTTTCTTTTATCTGGGAGAGTATTTATTTTAGAATTTTAATTAGTTTTTTCAGATTACAATTTTGCATATATCTTTATTTGATTAATTTTATACTTGAAATGTTGATTTTGAAGCGATTTAAAAATTAGTTTGAGCTTAGTTTCAGATTAATTCTTTAATAATGAAAATGATTCAAAGCTATGATTTTTATGATTTTGCAGGCATGGGGAAAAACCCCCTCAGGTTGTAAACTTGATACAGACATGGAATTGAGGATATAGACGTGTGCACATGTGATACAAGAATAGAGATGACATATGCCTCTACATCCTTGGTATTGGGCTAGGGGGACGGTGAGTATAACGCCCCTAGTCCCGGATTTGAGAGACAGGTTGGTTGCACTGATAGCACCATTGTTGTATGGTTTAGTGGTTTAGGGGACTGAGAATACAACTCCCCAAGACACACGAGATTATGTACATGATGACCGATGATACTTCTGATGATGGACACATTATGTTTTCATAATTATTTTTGAAAAAAATTTCAAGAGAACAACTTTTTTTTATGTATTAAGGATTGTAAAATTCGTTTCATGGTTTCGAGCGTTTTCTAATCCTGTTGTTTTTCTGTTTTATAGCTCCACTCACTGTCTTTACTTAGGACTCACCACCCACTCTCCAGATTTTTGCAGTGTACTTTTTACTGGCTCACCAAGGCCATCTTAGAGGGACAAAGACCCGAGACAAGAGCAGCACTGCAGTCACTAGTTGTATGTTTTCCTCATGTCATATCTACATCATAGAGATTGTAGTCTCTTTGGTTTATGTGTTGTATAGTCATGTATATATGTGGTTGTAAGTAATTGGATTAAGTAATGTT